>CAWUFW010023762.1:0-70007 GCA_963921515.1 Calotriton arnoldi | reverse complement strand
TTATTCTAAAGATAGGGGTTGGACTAATCTGTGGCCCCACCTATGGGTGGGTCAGGGCAGAGGGGTGGCTACACCCCTTTCCCTTTGTTCAGTTCACGCCAAAGCAGGGGCTGCAAGCCCCTGATCCGGTTTGAACTGGGGTATGCACAGGGACACCAAATGTGCCCCCAGTGCAGGACTTCAAAGCACCCGAAAGTGCTCCCGCCCAGCCCCAATACACATTATCCTGTCTGGGGAGGTGGTCACACCTCCCTGGGACAGGAAACCTATTGTCCAGGCCTCCCCTGCCGGAGTTTCGTCCAGCAGCAGGAGGCCAGACTCGTGTCTGTGGCAGCAGCATCCATTTTGTGATGCCAGGGCTCTGGAAAGAAGTTACCGGACTAGTCAGAGTTAACATGTCTTTCCCTCTAGAAGGGTGGAATGCTACCCCCGCCGCCAGGATTGGCGGGGGGTAGTATTCCAAGATGTTTGACAACAAACACGACATGTTTAGGTGCAGCCATTCCAAAGTTAGCATTTTACCGCGAGGATATAATGCGCTTAAGAGTATATGGTCAGGCTGCACTACAAACAGCATCAGAGATGGTCCCCGAACGCTGCAGAGGGCCCTGCTCATGCAGGGGCACCCTCTCACATAGGAACCACGCACTCTGCCTTTAGGATTGATAAGGCCTGCCTTAGGAGTGACTTATAGGTTTATATGTGTGTATGTATTTCGTGATATAGGTAACCTATATCACAGTAAGGGGTGCATGCACCGCCTTACCCAGGCTGCAGTAGCAGACCTGTGGTGTCAGTTTGGATGGCCTTCCAGGGGTGGCATAATACATGCTGCAGCCCCTGGCAGGCCTCTGAGGTACCTATGCCCTTGGTACATAGTATACCATATACTAGGGACTTATAAGGGCACTCCAGATCCCAATCAGTGATGTGCCTAAGGCACATGGAAACCATTTTAGAGAGGAAGCAGCTAGGCTGGGGTTCTGATTAGCAGGGCCCCAGCCAGACTAATGTCGAAAAACAGTGAAGCATCAGCAAAAAGTGGGGGTACCCATGTGAAGCAGATCCTACTCTCCTACACAACCCCCCAAACGTAGGGACATTAAAATAACCTTGCCCAGTTAAGTCTTCATGTTCTAAGTGGAAATACCTAGAGAGTCCATCTGCATTCGCATGGTTACTCCCAGGCCTATGTTCCACTGTAAAGTCCATCCCCTGTAGGGAAATGGACCACCTAAGCAGTTTGGGGTTTTCACCCTTCATTTGTTTTAGCCATAAGAGGGGCTTATGGTCTGTCTGAACCAGGAAGTGTGTACCAAACAAGTATGGCCTCAACTTCTTCAGAGCCCAGACCACAGCAAAGGCCTCCCTCTCTATGGCTGACCAACGTTTCTCTCTAGGGGTCAGCCTTCTGCTAATAAAAGCTACTGGCTGATCCTGACCTTCTTCATTCAATTGTGACAGTACAGCCCCTACCCCCAATTCAGATGCATCAGTTTGAACAATGAACTTCTTGGAGTAATCAGGACTCTGCAGAATTGGAGCAGTGCACATGGCCTGCTTGAGGTCATCAAATGCCTTTTGACAGCTAACTGTCCACTGAACCTTTTTGGGCATTTTCTTAGAAGTTAAGTCATTCAGGGGAGTCACTATTGATCCATACCCCTTGACAAATCTCCTATAGTACCCAGTCAGGCCTAAGAAGGCTCTCACCTGAGTCTGGGTAGTGGGAGCAGTCCAGTCCATGATGGTCTGGATCTTGCTCTGCAAAGGTTGAACCTGGCCTCCACCCACAAGGTGGCCCAGGTACACAACCTGACTCTGCCCTATCTGGCACTTAGTGGCCTTGATAGTCAGGCCTGCCTTTTGCAGGGCCTGTAAAACATTCCTGAGGTGGACCAGGTGATCCTCCCAGGTGGAGCTAAAGACAGCAATATCATCTAGATAAGCTGCACTATAGGCTTCCAGTCCTGTGAGAACTGTATTCACCAACCTCTGGAAAGTGGCAGGTGCATTCTTCAGACCAAAGGGCATTACCACAAATTGATAATGCCCACTAGGGGTTGAGAATGCTGTTTTGGGCTTTGCAGTATCAGCTAGTCTGATCTGCCCGTAGCCAGCTGTTAGGTCAAATGTGCTGAGATATTTGGCAGAGGCCAAAGTATCTATGAGCTCATCTGCCCTGGGTATTGGATGGGCATCAGTCCTAGTGACTGCATTGAGACCCCTGTAGTCCACACAAAACCTCATCTCTCTTTTTCCACCACTGGTGTGAGGTTTCGGTACAAGGACTACTGGACTAGCCCAAGGGCTATCTGAGGGTTCAATAACTCCCAATTCCAACATTTTCTGGACTTCAGTCCTGATACAGTCCCTGACATGGTCAGGTTGCCTATACATCTTGTTTTTAATAGGCAGACTGTCCCCAGTGTCCACTTCATGAGTGCACCAGGTGGTCTGACTGGGTGTCAGTGAAAACATATGTCTAAACTGATTGAGGACTTGCCTGCAATCAGTTTGTTGCTGGGTAGTGAGGCTGCCTGCCAAGGCTACACCATCAACTGACCCATCGTCAGGGTTCTGTGAGAGCAGGTCAGGGAGTGGGTCACTCTCTTCCTCCTGCCCTTCATCAGTAGCCATGAGCAAGCCCATGTCTGCCCTGTCCACATATGGTTTTAACCTGTTGACATGGAGAACCCTGTGGGGACTCCTGGGAGTTCCTAGGTCCACTAAGTAAGTGACCTCACCCTTCTGCTCAACAATAGTGTGGGGTCCACTCCATTTATCTTGGAGAGCTGCTGGGGCCACTGGCTCCAACACCCACACCTTCTGTCCTGGCTGGTAAACAGTCAGAACAGCCTTTTGGTCATGCCAGGCCTTCTGAAGTTCCTGGCTAGCCTCAAGGTTTTTGGTTGCCTTTTTCATGTACTCAGCCATCCTGGAGCGGAGACCAAGTACATAGTCCACTATATCTTGCTTTGTGGGCTTGAGAGGTAACTCCCAACCTTCCTTCACCAAGCACAGTGGACCACTCACAGGGTGGCCAAACAGAAGTTCAAAAGGGCTGTAACCAACCCCCTTCTGAGGCACCTCCCTATATGCGAATAAAAGGCAGGGCAAGAGTATGTCCCATCTACGCCTAAGCTTTTCTGGGAGCCCTTTAATCATGCCCTTCAAGGTTTTGTTGAATCTCTCAACTAAACCATTGCATTGTGGGTGATAGGGTGTGGTGAACTTATAAGTCACTCCACACTCCTTCCACATTGCTTTTAAGTACCCAGACATGAAGTTAGCACCCCTGTCTGATACTACCTCCTTAGGAAAGCCCACTCTTGAGAAGATTCCCAGGAGGGCCCTTGCCACCACAGGTGCTGTAGTGGTCCTGAGGGGAATAGCTTCTGGGTACCTGGTGGCATGATCCACTACCACCAGGATAAACCTGTGCCCAGAGGCTGTTTGGGGATCCATGGGACCAACAATGTCAATCCCTACCCTTTCAAAGGGCACCCCCACCACAGGTAGTGGTATCAGGGGGCCTTTGTAGTGCCACCTGCTTTGCCACTGGCTTGGCAGGTTACACAGGAGCGACAAAACTCCTTACTGTCTTCAGACATGTGGGGCCATTGAAAGTGAGGGACAATTCTGTCCCAAGACTTGTTCTGGCCCAGGTGACCTGCTAAGGGAATATCATTGGCTAGGGTCAATAGGAAGCCCCTGAACTTCAAAGGTATTACCAACCTCCTGGTAGCACCAGGCTTGGGGTCTCTACTCTCTGAGTACAGGAGTCCATCATCCCAATACACTGTATGGGGACCACTAGCTTTCCCAGCAGCCTCAGCAGCAGCTTGCTGTCTGAGGGGTTCAAGGGAGGGGCAGCTCTGCTGCTCCTGGCTCAGATCTGCCCTAGAATGTCCCCCTGTCCCCAAGAACTCAACCTGGTCAGGTTCAAGTTCCTCTGGGACAGTTCCTTCTTCAGGGCTGAGATCATCCCCCTCAAGGGACTGATCTTCCTCCTGAGCCAAGGGGGAAGGCACTGCCTTAACCCTACTACTCCTCCTCTTGGAAGGCACTTGGTCCATTCTTCCAGAATCCAAGGCCTGTTCAGTGCTAGACATTTTGGCTTGTGACCTGGTCACAGCAAACACATCTGCAGGGATCCCCAGCATTTCTGCATGGGTCCTGAGCTCCACTTCTGCCCAAGCAGAAGTCTCTAAGTCATTGCCAAGCAAGCATTCGACTGGTAGGGTTGCACTTACCACAACCTTCTTAAGGCCAGTTACCCCTCCCCAGGAGAAGTTAACAACTGCCAGAGTATGGTCTGTTCTGACATTGCTAGCATTGGTCACTTGGTACATCTCACCAAGCATAACTTCCCCAGGAAGCACAAGGTCTTGTGTCACCATTGTGACACTTGCCCCTGTGTCCCTAAATGCCAAAGCCTCACGTCCATTGATTAAAGGCTGTTGTCTGTACTTGCCCAGATTACTGGGACTCACAGTGGAGGTCACATCCATGCCTCCATCACAGACTAACACAGCCTGAGTCAGTTCTCTGACTAAGTCAGAGCCCAACTCAGTTCCCAGGGTGAACCCTACTAAACCCTTTGCTGGAGCACTTCCACCAACTGTACTAGGGGGAACAGGTGCCTTAGGGGCATTGGTGGGTGCTGGACTGGAGTCTTTGGACTTGGTGCAATCACTGGTCCAGTGGGTCTTTTGCTTACAGACCTTGCACCATGGTTTTCTTTGGCCTTTCCCTTTGGTAGACTGTGAATCCCCACCAGAAGAAGATTTTTGGGGGCCTGATGAAGACTTTTGATCTTTACCCTTCTCCCCACCCTTGTCAGAGTTCTTAGCATCTTGCTTCTTGGTTTCCCTACCTTGGTTCTGTACCTTCTGCTTCACCCTGGTCCTGACCCATTTGTCTGCCTTCTTTCCCAATTCTTGGGGAGAGGTCAGATCAGAGTCTACCAGGTATTGATGCAACAGCTGATTTTGACAGTTATTAAGAATCTGCTCCCTCATTATCAGATTGTACAATCCTGAGAAGTCACACACCTTACTGCCCATCAACCAGCCTTCCAGAGCCTTGGCAGAACAATCCACATAGTCTACCCAGTCTTGAGTCTGTGCTTTTTGGGTGTCTCTGAACTTCAACCTGTACTGTTCAGTGGTTAGGCCAAACCCATCAATAAGAGCACTCTTCAAGACCTTGTAATTATCAGCATCCTCCTCTCTAACAGTGAGGAGCTTATCTCTACCTTTGTCAGCAAAGGAGAGCCACAAGATTGCTGCCCACTGCTCCTGAGGGACCTTCTGTACCTTACAGGCCCTCTCTAATGCAGTTATCCATTTGTGGATATCATCCCCACTCTGGTAGGGAGGGACAATCTTGCTCATGTTCCTATGGTCATAGGACCTTTCCCTGTCTCTAGGGACATGGCTGCCACCATGGGACTCTAGTCCCAACTTTCTTCTCTCTCTAAGGAGATCTAGGGATTCCCTATCTAAAGCCAATTGCTTTTTTCTGATTTCCAGCTGAGTCTCCTCATACTGGACCAGTCTGGTTCTCCTCTCATGAGAGGATTCCCTCCTGTGAGAGGAGACAGAGCTCCCTATAGAGGTGCCAGAGTGGTTAGACTCCTGAGAAGGAGATCTAGACTTCCTGGGCACACTCTTAATCCTTCCTGGGGGGACAAAGAGGGTGTCATCTTGATCATCCTCATCATCATCCACAGGAGGGATTGGGTTTTCCAGGTCAGGGTCATTCTCACCCTCCTGGCCTGTTTCAGAGGGGGGTCTGGGGGTATTGGTACCCCTGGCCTCGTCCTCTTCTTCTGCCCCACCCTCAGCTCCTACCCCTTCAGTCCCTACAGGCTTACTAAGGCCATAAGCACCAACAACTCCTTGAGGTGTTGGGTGGTGGGGCTTTGGCCTGTCCTTATTTTTCTCAAGTTACATAAAGCTCTCAATTCCAAGAATGGGAGTGTATCATACTTGGAGGGTGGAAGCTCAATGGCTTCCTGCAAGGATTCTTTGGATCCTGCCCTTAAAGACATTACTAGTGTGGTGTGGTGTATGCACTACCTACTCTAGTGTGGCCTACTAAACTCTCTTGAGTTGTAGAAAGGGTTGTGCTATCCCTTAACACACAACTCTAAGTTCAGTAGAACTTACTGTATTCTAAGCTTAAATTATATGTACCTTAGGTACCTTTAGTGGTTTTCAGTTGATCAATTCAATTGAGATTATCTGGTAAAACAATAGCAAGCTGGAATCCCACACGCTGCACACCAATGTGAGAAGATGGCCTGGTATATGCTGTCCACTAATTATAGTGGGCACCTTGCACCAGTCCAAACAACCCCTTATTGGAGATAGGTTAAAGACAACCTTATTGAAAGCTATCCTAGTGGTAGCTATGGAGAGCAGCCTTCAGGCTAAGTCTTGAAGGAATGTAAAGCAGCTTGTTTTACCAGTCTATAATCTCTTGAGTGACCAAATGAAAGAGCACCACACCAGGTATATATTCAAAATATATATATTTATTGCTAAACACACCCCTCTAGTCTCTTTATGAGGCTAGAGTTCGAAGTACATAAGTTATAAGTTATTAAATCACAGTAATAGCACAAATACACGTTTGGGCCCTAGGGGCGTACCAAACCATATACCAATAAAGTGGTATGCGAACCACGACTGAACTAGACACTAGGCCTAGAGCCTCTAGAAGTGCTTGGACCACAAGGAACCAGCCAAGGTAGTGACACAGGGGACCTACGGGAGACGCGTGCAGTATAAATACACAACCGCGATACGCCGTTGACTTCTATGGAGAAAGTCGGGATCGGGAAAATAGAGAAAAGGGACACTTAAAAGAGGACTAGGACAAAACCCTTTGAGATCTAGGACTTTGAAGAGTCTCTACCCACGGGAGCACCGGAGTACTCGTGTTACCTCACCCAGGGAAGCCGGGTGCATAGGTGTCTTTCGGGGTCGGGTTTCGTCGTCGATTCGGATGGCGATCTGCTGCAAAGTGCTGCTGGCGGCCAAGAGAAAAGTGTCCGGGTGGATCCAAGAGTGGATCGGAGTTCTGAAGAACCTGAAAGCAGAGGGGACAGAGTCTGGGTCACTAGCCAGTGACCAGGAAGGCGATGGACAGATGCCCACCGATGTCGAGTGCTTCAGGTGCGTTGACGGTCGTCTTGACTCTTCAGCCACGAGGTCCAAGAGGTGTTGTCGGCAACCAGGAGCAGGATTCGGGCTGGTACACGATGTTTGTCGAGTGCTGAGGTGTCGGCGACCGGATTGGACCCAACAAGCCTTGGCAACGGCAAGTCTCGGTGAAGATGTAGATCGTCGAAGGTGCAGACCAGCAAGGTCTGTGGAACTCACCCAGCAAGGGTAAGTGAGGGCAGGCCTGGAGCAACTAGGATGCCAAGTAAGAAAAGGATTGGCCTTCGTTAAGGGCTACTAGCCAACGGGCTAGCAACCGCGAAGGAGCCACGTGACGCCGCACGGGGATCTGGCTTACATGACACTCGTGGAGTGGGGGCCAGTAATCTTCGGTGCAGGTGGTGCTGGAGGCTAGGGCTACTCGGAGCCCAAAGCACGACTTCTTGGGAGACCCAGAAGAGGATGCACTTGCAAATGTGCTCGGTGTCCAGGGGTCACGGTCTCAAGTCACCCACGATAGCCACGGGCCTCAACTTTGCAGGGGACTCAGGGTAGCCTCGGGGAAGTCTGAAAATCCACCTCTGGTGATGCGATGACTTCGGCGTCCGACGGGAGCTTCTGAAATGCGAACCGGACAGATGCTTCTTTGGTGCCTGCCAAGCAGGGGAGTCACTCCTTGACCCCAAGGGAGATTCTTCAGTCCTCTAATCTTGTAGTAGAGCGTCGAAGGTCCAGGATTCAGTTTCAGAGTTTCGTCCAGGGATAATCTAAAGTCCTAAGGACTGGGGGGCAGATTTACAAGCCCCCTGCGCCACCAGTACATCACTTTTCGTGACGTACTGGTGGCGCAGGGGGCTCCTCGATATTTACAAGGAGAGGAAAAGCCACCATGCGTGACTTTTCCTCTCCTTGTAAATACCGTCCCTTCACACGCAGCACTTTGCGTTGAAGGGGCGTTCCATGGGTGTTGCTGTGGGTGTTCCCACGCAACACCCATGGAACAAGACACATCTCCAGATTTACGAGAAATCGTAAATCTGGAGATGCGTCTGAAAGCTACGCCACCCTAGAGGTGGCGTAGCGAGGCGCACCGTCCTCGTTTTCCTCTTTCAATGCGTGCTGCATTCTACAGCATGCATTGAAAGAGGAAAAGCCTGTACTGATTGTTTTTGTGCAGAAAGGTGCCCCTTCCTGCACAAACACAATCTCCCCATGGCGCAGGCATCCTTGCACCATGGTGCAAGGGTGCCTGCGCCGGCGCTTGGCAGCTGTTTGTGCGCCAGCGCAGGGGAGAGCACAGGAATGCGACATATTCTTGTAAATATGTCGCATTCCTGTGCTCTGAAAGTGCCGCAGCGTGGCGCAGCCAAAGGGCTTGCAGCGCCACGCTGCGGCACTTTCTTGTAGATCTGCCCCTGGGTTCCTACCTTTATTCTAAAGATAGGGGTTGGACTAATCTGTGGCCCCACCTATGGGTGGGTCAGGGCAGAGGGGTGGCTACACCCCTTTCCCTTTGTCCAGTTCACGCCAAAGCAGGGGCTGCAAGCCCCTGATCCGGTTTGAACTGGGGTATGCACAGGGACACCAAATGTGCCCCCAGTGCAGGACTTCAAAGCACCCGAAAGTGCTCCCGCCAAGCCCCAATACACATTATCCTGTCTGGGGAGGTGGTCACACCTCCCTGGGACAGGAAACCTATTGTCCAGGCCTCCCCTGCCGGAGTTTCGGTCCAGCAGCAGGAGGCCAGACTCGTGTCTGTGGCAGCAGCATCCATTTTGTGATGCCAGGGCTCTGGAAAGAAGTTACCGGACTAGTCAGAGTTAACATGTCTTTCCCTCTAGAAGGGTGGAATGCTACCCCCGCCGCCAGGATTGGCGGGGGGTAGTATTCCAAGATGTTTGACACGAAACACGACATGTTTAGGTGCAGCCATTACAAAGTTAGCATTTTACCGCGAGGATATAATGCGCTTAAGAGTATATGGTCAGGCTGCACTACAAACAGCATCAGAGATGGTCTCCGAACGCTGCAGAGGGGCCCTGCTCATGCAGGGGCACCCTCTCACATAGGAACCACGCACTCTGCCTTTAGGATTGATAAGGCCTGCCTTAGGAGTGACTTATAGGTTTATATGTGTGTATGTATTTCGTGATATAGGTAACCTATATCACAGTAAGGGGTGCATGCACCACCTTACCCAGGCTGCAGTAGCAGACCTGTGGTGTCAGTTTGGATGGCCTTCCAGGGGTGGCATAATACATGCTGCAGCCCCTGGCAGGCCTCTGAGGTACCTATGCCCTTGGTACATAGTATACCATATACTAGGGACTTATAAGGGCACTCCAGATCCCAATCAGTGATGTGCCTAAGGCACATGGAAACCATTTTAGAGAGGAAGCAGCTAGGCTGGGGTTCTGATTAGCAGGGCCCCAGCCAGACTAATGTCGAAAAACAGTGAAGCATCAGCAAAAAGTGGGGGTACCCATGTGAAGCAGATCCTACTCTCCTACACAACCCCCCCAAACGTAGGGACATTAAACTAACCTTGCCCAGTTAAGTCTTCATGTTCTAAGTGGAAGTACCTTGAGAGTCCATCTGCATTGGCATGGTTACTCCCAGGTCTATATTCCACTGTGAAGTCCATCCCCTGTAGGGAAATGGACCACCTAAGCAGTTTGGGGTTTTCACCCTTCATTTGTTTTAGCCATAAGAGGGGCTTATGGTCTGTTTGAACAAGGAAGTGAGTACCAAACAAGTATGGCCTCAACTTCTTCAGAGCCCAGACCACAGCAAAGGCCTCCCTCTCAATGGCTGACCAACGTTTCTCTCTAGGGGTCAGCCTTCTGCTAATGAAAGCTACTGGCTGATCCTGACCTTCATCATTCAATTGTGACAGTACAGCCCCTACCCCCAATTCAGATGCATCAGTTTGAACAATGAACTTCTTGGAGTAATCAGGACTCTGTAGAATGGGAGCAGTGCACATGGCCTGCTTCAGGTCATCAAATGCCTTTTGACAGCTAACTGTCCACTGAACCTTTTGGGCATTTTCTTGGAAGTTAAGTCATTCAGGGGTGTCACTATTGACCTATACCCCTTGACAAATCTCCTATAGTACCCAGTCAGGCCTAAGAAGGCTCTCACCTGAGTCTGGGTAGTTGGAGCAGTCCAGTCCATGATGGTCTGGATCTTGCTCTGCAGTGGTTGAACCTGGCCTCCACCCACAAGGTGGCCCAGTTACACAACCTGACTCTGCCCTATCTGGCACTTGCTGGCCTTGATAGTCAGGCCTGCTTTCTGCAGGGCCTGTAAAACATTTCTGAGGTGGACCAGGTGATCCTCCCAGGTGGAGCTAAAGACAGCAATATCATCTAGATATGCTGCACTATAGGCTTCCAGACCTGTAAGGACTGTATTCACCAACCTCTGAAAAGTGGCAGGTGCATTCTTCAAACCAAAGGGCATCACCACAAATTGATAATTCCCACTAGGGGTTGAGAATGCTGTCTTTGGCTTTGCATCATCAGCTAGTCTGATCTGCCAGTAGCCAGCTGTCAGGTCAAATGTGCTTAGATACTTGGCTGAGGCCAAAGTGTCTATTAGCTCATCTGCCCTTGGTATTGGATGGGCATCAGTCCTAGTGACTGCATTGAGACCCCTGTAGTCCACACAAAACCTCATCTCTCATTTCCCACCACTGGTGTGAGGTTTTGGCACAAGGACCACTGGACTAGACCAAGGGCTATCTGAGGGTTCAATAACTCCCAAATCCAACATCTTCTGGACTTCTGTCCTGATACAGTCCCTGACATGGTCAGGTTGCCTATAAATCTTATTTTTAATAGGCAGACTGTCCCCAGTGTCCACTTCATGAGTGCACCAGGTAGTCTGACTGGGTGTCAGTGAGAATATGTGTCTGAACTGATTGAGCACCTGTCTGCAATCAGTCTGCTGCTGGGTAGTGAGGCTGCCTGCCAAGGCTACACCATCTACTGACCCATCACCAGGGTTCTGTGAGAGCAGGTCAGGGAGTGGGTCACTCTCTTCCTCCTGTCCCTCATCAGTAGCCATGAGCAAGCCCATGTCTGCCCTGTCCACATATGGTTTTAACCTGTTGACATGGAGAACCCTGTGGGGACTCCTGGGTGTTCCTAGGTCTACTAAGTAGGTAACCTCACCCTTCTGCTCAACAATAGTGTGGGGTCCACTCCATTTGTCTTGGAGAGCTGCTGGGGCCACTGGCTCCAACACCCACACCTTCTGTCCTGGCTGATAAACAGTCAGTACAGCCTTTTGGTCATGCCAGGCCTTTTGAAGTTCCTGGCTAGCCTCAAGGTTTTTAGTTGCCATTTTCATATACTCAGCCATCCGGGACCGGAGACCAAGTACGTAGTCCACTATGTCTTGCTTTGGGGGCTTGAGAGGTAACTCCCATCCTTCCTTCACCAAGCACAGTGGACCCCTGACAGGGTGACCAAACAAAAGTTCAAAGGGGCTGTAGCCAACCCCCTTTTGAGGCACCTCACTGTACGCAAATAAAAGGCAGGGCAAGAGTATGTCCCATCTTCGCCTAAGCTTTTCTGGGAGCCCTTTAATCATGCCCTTCAAGGTTTTGTTGAATCTCTCAACTAAACCATTGCATTGTGGGTGATAGGGTGTGGTGAACTTGTAAGTCACACCACACTCCTTCCACATTGCTTTTAAGTATCCAGACATAAAGTTAGCACCCCTGTCCTGAGGGGAATAGCCTCTGGGTACCTGGTGGCATGATCCACTACCACCAGGATAAACCTGTGCCCAGATGCTGTTTGGGGATCCATGGGACCAACAATGTCAATCCCCACCCTTTCAAAGGGAACACCCACCACAGGTAGTGGTATCAGGGGGGCCTTTGTAGTGCCACCTGCCTTGCCACTGGCCTGGCAGGTTACACAGGAGCGACAAAACTCCTTGGTGTCTTCAGACATGTGGGGCCAGTGAAAGTGAGGGACAATTCTGTCCCAAGTCTTGTTCTGGCCCAGGTGACCTGCTAAGGGAATATCATGGGCTAGGGTCAATAGGAAGCCCCTGAACTTCAGAGGTATAACCAACCTCCTGGTAGCACCAGGCTTGGGGTCTCTACACTCTGAGTACAAGAGTCCATCATCCCAATACACAGTATGGGGACCACTAGCTTTCCCAGCAGCCTCAGCAGCAGCTTGCTGTCTGAGGGGTTCAAGAGAGGGGCAGCTCTGCTGCTCCTGGCTCAGATCTGCCCTGGAAGGTCCCCCTGTCCCCAAGAACTCAACCTGTTCAGGTTCAAGCTCCTCTGGGACAGTTCCTTCCTCAGGACTGAGATCATCCCCCTCAAGGGACTGATCTTCCTTCCGAGCCAAGGGGGAAGGCACTGCCTTTACCCTACTACTCCTCTTCTTGGAAGGCACTTGGTCCATTATTCCAGAATCCAAGGCCTGTTCAGTGCTAGACATTTTGGCTTGTGACCTGGTCACAGCAAACACATCTGCAGGGATCCCCAGAATTTCTGCATGGGTCCTGAGCTCCACTTCTGCCCAAGCTGAAGTTTCTAAGTCATTGCCAAGCAAGCATTCAACGGCTAGGTCTGCACTTACCACAACCCTCTTAAGGCCAGTTACCCCTCACCAGGAGAAGTTAACAACTGCCAGAGTATGGTCTGTTCTGACGTTGCTAGCATTGGTCACTTGGTACATCTCACCAAGTATAATCTGCCCAGGATTCACAAGGTCTTGTGTCACCATGGTGACACTTGCCCCTGTGTCCCTAAATGCCAAAGCCTCTCTTCCATTGATTAAAGGCTGTTGTCTGTACTTGCCCAGATTACTGGGACTCACAGAGGAGGTCATATCCATGCCTCCATCACAGACTAGGACAGCCTGAGTGAGTTCTCTGACTAGGTCAGAGCTCATCTCTTTACCCAGGGTCAACCCTACTAAACCCTTGGCTTGTGTAGTCCCACCACCAACTGTAGCTGCACTAGGGGGAGCAGGTGCCTTAGGGGCATTGGTGGGGGCTGGAGTTGAGTCTTTGGACTTGGTGCAATCACTGGTCCAGTGGGTCTTTTGCTTACAGACCTTGCACCATGGTTTTCTTTGGCCTTTCCCTTTGGTAGACTGTGAATCCCCACCTGAAGAAGATTTTTGGGGGCCTTGTGAAGACTTTTGATCTTTACCCTTCTCCCCACCCTTATCAGAGGTTTTCGAATCTTGCTTCTTAGGGTCACCACCTTGGTTCTGTACCTTCTGCTTCACCCTGGTTCTGACCCATTTGTCTGCCTTCTTTCCCAATTCTTGGGGAGAGGTCAGATCAGAGTCTACCAGGTGCTGATGCAACAGCTGATTTTGACAGTTATTAAGAATCTGCTCCCTCATTATCAGATTGTACAATCCTGTGAAGTCACATACCTTACTGCCCAATAACCAACCTTCCAGAGCCTTGGCAGAACAATCAACAAAGTCCACCCAGTCTTGAGTCTGTGCTTTTTGGGTATCCCTGAACTTTAACCTGTATTGTTCAGTGGTTAGGCCAAACCCATCAATTAGAGCACTCTTCAAGACTTTGTAATTATCAGCATCCTCCTCTCTAACAGTGAGGAGCTTGTCTCTACCTTTGTCTGCAAAGGAGAGCCACAAGATTGCTGCCCACTGCTCCTGAGGGACCCTCTGTACTTTACAGGCCCTCTCTAGAGCAGTTATCCATTTGTGGATATCATCCCCACTCTGGTAGGGAGGGACAATCTTGCTCAGGTTTCTATGGTCATAAGACCTTTCCCTATCTTTGGGGAAACTGCTGCCACCATGGGACTCTAGTCCCAACTTTTGTCTCTCTCTATAGAGATCTAGGGACTCCCTGTCTATAGCCAATTGCTGCTTCCTGAGTTCAAGTTGAGCTTGCTCATATTGAATCAGTCTCTTTCTCCTCTCATGAGAGGATTCCCTCCTATGAGAGGAGACAGAGGTCCCTATTGAGGTGTCAGAGTGGTTAGACTCCTGAGAAGGAGACCTAGACCTTCTGGGCACACTCAGAACTCTTCCTGGGGGGACAAAGGGGAGGTCAGTCTGATCCTCTCCCTCCTCCTCCTCCACAGGAGGAATTGGATTCTCCAGGACAAGGTCATTTTCACCTTCCTGGCCAGTTTCAGAGGGGGGGGCCTGGGTTTCTTCACCCCTGGCCCCTTCCTCATCTTCTGCCCCACCCTCTTTGCCTACCCCTTCAGACCCTAGGGGCCTGCTGAGATCATCAGCTAGTAACACCTCCCTGAGGTGTTGGGTGCTGGCACTTTTGCCTGTCTTCAACTTCCTAGTAGTGTATAAGGCTCTCAATTCCAAGAATGGGAGTTTATCATACTTGGAGGGAAGAAGCCCACTGGCTTCTGGCAAGGACTCACTGGGTCCTGGCTTTGAAGACATCACTAGTGAGGTGTGGTGTATGCACTACCTACTCTAGTGTGGCCTACTAAACTCTCTTGAGTTGTAGAAAGGGTGTGCTGTCCCTTAACACACAACTCTAAGTTCAGTAGAACTTACTGTATTACTAAGCTTGATTATATGTACCTTAGGTACCCTTAGTGGTTTTCAGTTGATCAATTCAATTGAGATTATCTGGTAAAACAATAGCAAGCTGGAATCCCACACGCTGCACACCAATGTGAGAAGTTGGCCTGGCATATGCTGTCCACTAATTATAGTGGGCACCTTGCACCAGTCCAAACAACCCCTTATTGGAGATAGGTTAAAGACAACCTTTATTGAAAGCTATCCTAGTGGTAGCTATGGAGAGCAGCCTTCAGGCTAAGTCTTGAAGGAATGTAAAGCAGCTTGTTTTACCAGTCTATAATCTCTTGAGTGACCAAATGAAAGAGGACCACACCAGGTATATATTCAAAATATATGTATTTATTACTAAACACACCCCTCTAGTCTCTTTATGAGGCTAGAGTTCGAAGTACATACGTTACGAGTTAGTTATCTACAGTAATAGCACAAATACACGTTTGAGCCCCAGGGGCGTACCAAACCATATACCAATAAAGTGGTATAAGAACCACGACTGAGCTAGAGACAAGGCCTAGAGCCTGTAGAAGTGCTTGGACCACAAGGAACCACCCAAGGCAGTGACACAGGGGACCCACGGGGGACGCGTGCAGTGTATGAACACAACCGCGAACCAACGTTAACTTCTATGGGGAAAGTCGCGATTAGAATTTAAAAGAAAAGGGACACTTAGAGGAGGACTTGGAGCAAACCCTTTGAGAACTAGGCTGTTCTAGTGTCTCTACCCACGGGAGCACCAGAGTACTCGAGTTACCTCACCCAGGGGAGCCGGGTGCATAGGTGTCTTTCGGGGTCGGTGTTTCGTCGTCGCTTTCAATGGCGATCTGCTGCAAAGTGCTGCTGGCGGCCAAGTCGAAAGTGTTCGGGTGGATCCAAAGGTGGATCGAAGATCTGAAGAACCTGAAAGCAGAGGGTACAGAGTTTGGGTCACTAGCCAGTGACCAGGAAGGCGATGAGCAGATGCCCACCGATGTCGAGTGCTTCAGGTAGGTTGACGGTCGTATTGACTCTTCAGCCACGAGGTCCAGGATCTGTCGATGACAACCAGGAGCTGGATTCCAACTGTCCCACAACGTCTGTCGATTGCAGGGGTGTCAGCGACCGGATTGGACCCAACAAGCCTTGGCAACGGCAAGTCTCGTGGAAATCGAAGAAGGATGATGTTGCAGACCAGCAAGGTCTGGGGGACTCACCCAGCAAGGATAAGTCAGGGCTCACCTGGAGCAATCAGGGAGCCCAAGCAGAAAAAGATTGGCCTTCGTGAGGGCCTACTAGCCAACGGACTAGCGATCGCGAAGGAGCCTCAAGACAGTGCACGTGGAGCTGGCTCACAGGACACTCGTGCAGTGGAGGCCAATGATCTTCGGTGTAGTTGGTTCTGGAGGCTGGGGCTACTCGGAGCCGAAAGCACGACTTCGTGGGAGACCCAGAAGAGGATGCACTTGGAAATGTGTTTGGTGTCCAGGGGTCATTGTTCCACGTTACCCACGACAGCTACGGGCCTCAGCTTTGCTGGGGACTCAGGGCAGCCTTGGTGAAGTCTGTAAATCTACCTCTGGTGATGCAAAGACTTCGGCGTCCGACGGGAGCTTCAGTGATGCAGACTGGACAATTGCTTCTTTGGTGCCTGCCAAGCAGGGGAGTCACTCCTTGACCCCAAGGGAGATTATTCAGTCCTCTAATCTTAAAGTAGAGCGTCGAAGGTCCAGGATTCTGTATCAGAGTTTCATCCAGGTAAATCTAAAGTCCTAAGGACTGGGTTCCCTTACTTATACTAAGGTAGGGGGTTGGACATACTCTGTGACCCCACCTATGGGAGGGTCAGGGCAGAGGGGTGGTTACACCCCTTTCCCTTTGTCCAGTTTCGCGCCAGAGCAGGGGCTGGAAGCCCCTGAACCGGTTTGAACTGGGTATGCACAGGGACACCAAGTGTGCCCCCAGTGCAGGACTTCAAAGCACCAGAGAGTGCTCCCGCCCAGCCCCAATACACACTATCCTGTCTGGGGAGGTGGTCACACCTCCCTGGGACAGGAAACCTATTGTCCAGGCCTCCCCTGCCGGAGTTTCGGTCAGCAGCAGGAGGCCAGACTCATGTCTGTGGCAGCGGCATCCATTTTGTGATGCCAGGGCTTGGAAAGTCCGTACCGGGCATACCGGTGTGTACATGTCTTTCCCTCTAGAAGGGTGGAATGCTACCCCTGCCGCCAGAACTGGCGGGGGGTAGTATTCCAAGATGTTTGACACAAAACACAACATGTTTCCATGCAGCCATCCCAAAGTTAGCATTTAACGCGAGGTTATAATGCGCTTAAGAGTATATGGTCAGGCTGCACTACAAACAGCATCAGAGAAGGGTCTCCGAACGCTGCAGAGGGGCCCTGCTCATGCAGGGGCACCCTCTCACATAGGAACCACGCACTCTGCCTTCAGGATTGATAAGGCCTGCCATAGGAGTGACTTATAGGTTTATATGTGTGTATGTATATAGTGATATAGGTAGCCTATATCACAGTAAGGGGTGCATGCACCACCTTACCCAGGCTGCTGTAGCAGACCTGTGGTGTCAGTTTGGATGGCCTTCCAGGGGTGGCACAATACATGCTGCAGCCCCTGGTAGGCCTCTGAGGTACCTATGCCCTGGGTACATAGTATACCATATACTAGGGACTTATAAGGGCACTCCAGATTCCAATCAGAGATGTGCCTAAGGCACATGGAAACCATTTTAGAGAGGAAGCAGCTAGGCTGGGGTTCTGATTAGCAGGGCCCCAGCCAGACTAAGGTCAAAAAACAGTGAAGCATCAGCAAAAAAGTGGGGGTACCCATGTGAAGCAGATTCTACTCTCCTACAGGAGAGGTGCACAAAGCGGCAAGAGAGGTACAGAAAGAGGCAGGAGGTGTGCAGAAAGAAGCAACAGAGGTGCTGAAGAGGCGCGAAGGGTGCAGAAAGAGGCAAGAGAAGTGCAGAAAGAAGCAACAGAGGTACAGAAAGAGACAAGAGAGGTACAGAAACAGGCAGGAAAGGTGCAGAAAGGGGGACAGGGGTGCAAAAAGAGGCAAGAGAGTTGAAGAAAGAAGCAACAGATGTGCTGAAAGAGGCAAGAGATGTGCAGAAAGAGGCAAGAGAACTGCAGAAAGAGGCAACAAAGGTTTAGAAAGAGACAAGACAGGTGCAGGAAAAGGAAAGAAGGGTACAGAAAGAAGCAAGAGAGGTGCAGAAAGAGGCAAGAGGGTGCAGAAAGAGGCAAGAGAGATGCAGAAAGAGGCAAGAGAGATGCAGAAAGAAGCAATAGAAGTGCGGAAAGAAGCAACAGATGTGCTGAAAGAGTCAAGAGATGTGCAGAAATAGGCAAGAGAAGTGCAGAAAGAAGCAGAAGAGGTACAGAAGGAGGGAAGACGGTGCGGAAAGAGGCAAGAGAACTGTAGAAAGAGGCAACAAAGGTGCAGAAAGAGACAAGACAGGTGCAGGAAAAGGGAAGAAGGGTGCAGATAGAAGCAAGATAGGTGCAGAAAGAGACAAGAGGGTGCTGAAAGAGGCAAGAGAGGTACAGAAAGAGGCAAGAGAGATGCACAGAAGGGCAAGAAGGGTGCAGAAAGAGGCAAGAGGGGTGCAGAAAGAAGCAAGAGACGTGCAGAAAGAGGGAATAGGGGTGGAGACACATGCAAGAGAAGTGCAGAAAGAGGGAAGAGGTTGCAGAAAGGTACAAGAGAGGTAGAGAAAGAATCAAGAGCAGTGCAGAAAGAACCAACAGAGCCGCAGAAAGAGGGAAGAGGGATGCAGAAAGAGGCAAAAGCAGTGCAGAAAGAACCAAGAGATGTGCAGAAAGAGGCAAAAGAGGTACAGAAAGAGGCAAGAGATGTGCAGAAAAAGGGAAGACAGGTGCAGAAAGAAGCAAGAGAAGTGCAGAAAGAGGCAAGTGAGGTGCAGAAGGAGACAAGAGAACTGCAGAAAGAGGCAAGAGAGTTGCAGAAACAGGCAAAAAGGGTGCAGAAAGAGGGAACAGGTGTGAAGACAGAGGCAAGAGAGGTACAGAAAGAAGGAAGAGGGGTAAAGAAAGAGGCAAGAGGGATGCAGGCATTTGCAACAGAGATGCAGAAGAAGCAAGAGCAGTGCATTACGAACCAACAGAGGTGCAGAAAGAGGCAAGAGGGGAACAGAAAGAGGCAAGTGCAGTGCAGAAAGAACCAAAAGAGGTGCAAAAAGAGGCAAGAGGGGTGCAGAAAGAGGTAGGAGAGGTGCACAAAGCGGCAAGAGAGGTACAGAAAGAGGCAGGAGGTGTGCAGAAAGAAGAAAGAGAAGTGCAGAAAGAGGAAAGAGGTTGCAGAAAGGTACAAGAGAGGTAGAGAAAGAATCAAGAGCAGTGCAGAAAGAACCAACAGAGCCGCAGAAAGAGGCAAGAGAGATGCAGAAAGAGGCAAAAGCAGTGCAGAAAGAACCAAGAGATGTGCAGAAAGAGGCAAAAGAGGTACAGAAAGAGGCAAGAGATGTGCAGAAAAAGGGAAGACAGGTGCAGAAAGAAGCAAGAGAAGTGCAGAAAGAGGCAAGTGAGGTGCAGAAGGAGACAAGAGAACTGCAGAAATAGGCAAGAGAGTTGCAGAAACAGGCAAAAAGGGTGCAGAAAGAGGGAACAGGTGTGAAGACAGAGGCAAGAGAGGTACAGAAAGAAGGAAGAGGGATAAAGAAAGAGGCAAGAGGGATGCAGGCATTTGCAACAGAGATGCAGAAGAAGCAAGAGCAGTGCATTACGAACCAACAGAGGTGCAGAAAGAGGCAAGAGGGGAACAGAAAGAGGCAAGAGCAGTGCAGAAAGAACCAAAAGATTTGCAGAAAGAGGCAAAATAGGTGCAGAAAGAGGTAAGAGATGTGTAGAAAAAGGGAAGAAGGGTGTAGAAAGATGCAAGAGAAGTGCAGAAAGAGGCAAGTGAGGTACAGAAGGAGGCAAGAGAACTGCAGAAAGAGGCAAGAGAGTTGCAGAAACAGGCAAAAGGGGTGCAGAAAGAGGGAACAGGTATGCAGACAGAGGAAAGAGAGGTGCAGAAAGAGGGAAGAGGGGTACAGAAGGAGGCAAGAGGGATGCAGAAATCTGCAACAGAGGTGCAGAAAGAAGCAAGAGCTGTGCAGAAAGAACCAAAAGAGGTGCAAAAAGAGGCAAGAGGGGTGCAGAAAGAGGTAGGAGAGGTGCACAAAGCGGCAAGAGAGGTACAGAAAGAGGCAGGAGGTGTGCAGAAAGAAGAAAGAGAAGTGCAGAAAGAAGCAACAGAGATGCTGAAGAGGCGCGAAGGGTGCAGAAAGAGGCAAGAGAAGTGCAGAAAGAAGCAACAGAGGTACAGAAAGAAGCAGAAGAGGTAGAGAAGGAGGGAAGACGATGTGGAAAGAGGCAAGAGAACTGCAGAAAGAGGCAACACAGGTTTAGAAAGAGACAACAGGTGCAGGAAAAGGAAAGAAGGGTGCAGAAAGAATCAAGAGAGGTGCAGAAAGAGGCAAGAGGGTGCAGAAAGAGGCAAGAGAGATGCAGAAAGAGGCAAGAGATGTGCAGAAAGAAGCAAAAGAGGTACAGAAGGAGGGAAGATGGTGCGGAAAGGGGTAAGAGAACTGCAGAAAGAGGCAAGAAAGGTGCAGAAAGAGACAAGACAGGTGCAGGAAAAGGGAAGAAGGGTGCAGACATGTACAAGAGAGTTGGAGAAAGAAGCAAGAGCAGTGCATTAAGAACCAACAGAGGTGCAGAAAGAGGCAAGAGGGGTACAGAAAGAGGCAAGAGCAGTGCAGAAAGAACCAAAAGATTTGCAGAAAGAGGCAAAATAGGTGCAGAAAGAGGTAAGAGATGTGTAGAAAAAGGGAAGAAGGGTGTAGAAAGATGCAAGAGAAGTGCAGAAAGAGGCAAGTGAGGTACAGAAGGAGGCAAGAGAACTGCAGAAAGAGGCAAGAGAGTTGCAGAAACAGGCAAAAGGGGTGCAGAAAGAGGGAACAGGTATGCAGACAGAGGAAAGAGAGGTGCAGAAAGAGGGAAGAAGGGTACAGAAGGAGGCAAGAGGGCTGCAGAAATCTGCAACAGAGGTGCAGAAAGAAGCAAGAGCTGTGCAGAAAGAACCAAAAGAGGTGCAAAAAGAGGCAAGAGGGGTGCAGAAAGAGGTAGGAGAGGTGCACAAAGCGGCAAGAGAGGTACAGAAAGAGGCAGGAGGTGTGCAGAAAGAAGAAAGAGAAGTGCAGAAAGAAGCAACAGAGGTACAGAAAGAAGCAGAAGAGGTACAGAAGGAGGGAAGACGATGTGGAAAGAGGCAAGAGAACTGCAGAAAGAGGCAACAAAGGTTTAGAAAGAGACAACAGGTGCAGGAAAAGGAAAGAAGGGTGCAGAAAGAATCAAGAGAGGTGCAGAAAGAGGCAAGAGGGTGCAGAAAGAGGCAAGAGAGATGCAGAAAGAGGGAAGAGATGTGCAGAAATAGGCAAGAGAAGTGCTGAAAGAAGCAAAAGAGGTACAGAAGGAGGGAAGATGGTGCGGAAAGGGGCAAGAGAACTGCAGAAAGCGGCAAGAAAGGTGCAGAAAGAGACAAGACAGGTGCAGGAAAAGGGAAGAAGGGTGCAGAAATGTACAAGAGAGGTGGAGAAAGAACCAAGAGCAGTGCAGAAAGAACCAACAGAGGTGCAGAAAGAGGCAAGAGGGGTGCAGGAAGAGGGAACAGGTGTGCAGACAGAGGCAAGAGAGGTGCAGAAAGAAGGAAGAGAGGTAAAGAAAGAGGCAAGAGGGATTCAGACATTTGCAACAGAGGTGCAGAAAGAAGCAAGAGCAGTGCATTAAGAACCAACAGAGTTGCAGAAAGAGGCAAGAGGGGTACAGAAAGAGGCAAGAGCAGTGCAGAAAGAACCAAAAGATATGGAGAAAGAGGCAAATTAGGTGCAGAAAGAGGTAAGAGATGTGCAGAAAAAGGGAAGAAGGGTGCAGAAAGAAGCAAGAGAAGTGCAGAAAGAGGCAAGTGAGGTACAGAAGGAGGCAAGAGAACTACAGAAAGAGGCAAGAGAGTTGCAGAAACAGGCAAAAGGGGTGCAGAAAGAGGGAACAGGTATACAGACAGAGGCAAGAGAGGTGCAAAAAGAGGGAAGAGGGGTACAGAAAGAGGCAAGAGGGATGCAGAAATCTGCAACAGAGGTGCAGAAAGAAGCAAGAGCTGTGCAGAAAGAACCAAAAGAGGTGGAAAAAGAGGAAAGAGGGTTGCAGAAAGAGGTAGGAGAGGTGCACAAAGCAGCAAGAGAGGTACAGAAAGAGGCAGGAGGTGTGCAGAAAGAAGAAATAGAAGTGCAGAAAGAAGCAACAGAGGTGCTGAAAGAGGCGCGAAGGGTGCAGAAAGAGGCAAGAGAAGTGCAGAAAGAAGCAACAGAGGTACAGAAAGAGGCAAGAGAGATACAGAAACAGGCAGGAAAGGTGCAGAAAGAGGGAACAGTGGTTCAAAAAGAGGCAAGAGAGTTGCAGAAAGAGGGAAGAGGGGTGCAGAAAGAGGCAAGAGTGGTGCAGAAAGAAGCAAGTGAGGTGCAGAAAGAAGCAACAGAGGTGCAGAAAGACGCAAGAGAGCTACAGAAACAAGCAAGAGAAGTACAGAAAGAAGTTGGAAAGTTCCTTAAAGAAGCAACAGAGGTGTAGAAAGAAGCAAGAGAAGTGGAGAAAGAGGCAAGTGAGATGCAGAAAGAGGCAAGAGAGGTGCGGAAAATGGCAAGATAACCTCAGAAAGAGGCAAGAGGGATGTAAAAAAGGGAAGATGGGTGCAGAAAGAAGCAAGAGAGGTGCAGAAAAAAGCAAGAGAAGTGCAGAAAGAAGCAAGAGGGGTGCAGACATTTGCAACAGAGGTGCAGAAAGAAGCAAGAGCAGTGCATTAAGAACCAACAGAGGTGCAGAAAGAGGCAAGAGGGGTACAGAAAGAGGCAAGAGCAGTGCAGAAAGAACCAAAAGATATGCAGAAAGAGGCAAAATAGGTGCAGAAATAGGTAAGAGATGTGCAGAAAAAGGAAAGAAGGGTGCATAAAGAAGCAAGAGAAGTGTAGAAAGAGGCAAGTGAGGTACAGAAGGAGGCAAGAGAACTGCAGAAGGAGGTAAGAGAGTTGCAGAAACAGGCAAAAGGGGTGCAGAAAGAGGGAACAGGTATACAGACAGAGGCAAGAGAGGTGCAAAAAGAGGGAAGAGGGGTACAGAAAGAGGCAAGAGGGATTCAGGAATCTGCAACAGAGGTGCAGAAAGAAGCAAGAGCTGTGCAGAAAGAACCAAAAAAGGTGCAAAAAGAGGCAAGAGGGGTGCAGAAAGAGGTAGTAGAGGTGCACAAAGTGGCAATAGTGGTACAGAAAGAGGCAGGAGGTGTGCAGAAAGAAGAAAGAGAAGTGCAGAAAGAAGCAACAGAGGTGCTGAAGAGGCGCGAAGGGTGCAGAAAGAGGCAAGAGAAGTGCAGAAAGAAGCAACAGAGGTACAGAAAGAGGCAAGTGAGGTACAGAAACAGGCAGGAAAGGTGCAGAAAGAGGGGACAGGGGTGCAAAAAGAGGCAAGAGAGTTGAAGAAAGAAGCAAAAGATGTGCTGAAAGAGGCAAGAGATGTGCAGAAATAGGCAAGAGAAGTGCAGAAAGAAGCAGAAGAGGTACAGAAGGAGGGAAGACGATGTGGAAAGAGGCAAGACAACTGCAGAAAGAGGCAACAATGGTTTAGAAAGAGACAACAGGTGCAGGAAAAGGAAAGAAGGGTGCAGAAAGAAGCAAGAGAGGTGCAGAAAGAGGCAAGAGGGTGCAGAAAGAGGCAAGAGAGATGCAGAAAGAGGCAAGAGAGATGCAGAAAGAAGCAAGAGAAGTGCGGAAAGAAGCAGCAGAGGTGCAGAAAGAGGCAAGAGGGGTGCAGAAATAGGCAACAGAAGTGCAGAAAGAAGCAACAGATGTGCTGAAAGAGGCAAGAGATGTGCAGAAATAGGCAAGAGAAGTGCTGAAAGAAGCAAAAGAGGTACAGAAGGAGGGAAGATGGTGCGGAAAGGGGCAAGAGAACTGCAGAAAGAGGCAACAAAGGTACAGAAAGAGACAAGACAGGTGCAGGAAAAAGGAAGAAGGGTGCAGAAATGTACAAGAGAGGTGGAGAAAGAAGCAAGAGCAGTGCAGAAAGAACCAACAGAGGTGCAGAAAGAGGCAAGAGGGGTGCAGAAAGAGGGAACAGGTGTGCAGACAGAGGCAAGAGAGGTGCAGAAAGAAGGAAGAGGGGTAAAGAAAGAGGCAAGAGGGATGCAGACATTTGCAACAGAGGTGCAGAAAGAAGCAAGAGCAGTGCATTAAGAACCAACAGTGGTGCAGAAAGAGGCAAGAGGGGTACAGAAAGTGGCAAGAGCAGTGCAGAAAGAACCAAAAGATATACAGAAAGAGGCAAAATAGGTGCAGAAAGAGGTAGGAAAGGTGCAGAAAGAGGGAACAGGGGTTCAAAAAGAGGCAAGAGAGTTGCAGAAAGAGGGAAGAGGGGTGCAGAAAGAGGCAAGAGTGGTGCAGAAAGAAGCAAGTGAGGTGCAGAAAGAAGCAACAGAGGTGCAGAAAGACGCAAGAGAGCTGCAGAAACAAGCAAGAGAAGTATAGAAAGAAGTTGGAAAGTTCCTTAAAGAAGCAACAGAGGTGTAGAAAGAAGCAAGAGAAGTGGAGAAAGAGGCAAGTGAGGTGCAGAAAGAGGCAAGAGGGTGTGGAAAATGGCAAGATAACCTCAGAAAGAGGCAAGAGGGATGTAAAAACGGGAATATGGGTGCAGAAAGAAGCAAGAGAGGTGCAGAAAAAAGCAAGAGAAGTGCAGAAAGAAGCAAGAGGGGTGCAGACATTTGCAACAGAGGTGCAGAAAGAAGCAAGAGCAGTGCATTAAGAACCAATAGAGGTGCAGAAAGAGGCAAGAGGGGTACAGAAAGAGGCAAGAGCAGTGCAGAAAGAACCAAAAGATATGCAGAAAGAGGCAAAATAGGTGGAGAAAGAGGTAAGAGATGTGCAGAAAAAGGGAAGAAGGGTGCAGAAAGAAGCAAAAGAAGTGCAGAAAGAGGCAAGTGAGGTACAGAAGGAGGCAAGAGAACTGCAGAAAGAGGCAAGAGAGTTGCAGAAACAGGCAAAAGGGGTGCAGAAAGAGAGAACAGGTATACAGACAGAGGCAAGAGAGGTGCAAAAAGAGGGAAGAGGGGTACAGAAAGAGGCAAGAGGGATGCAGACATCTGCAACAGAGGTGCAGAAAGAAGCAAGAGCAGTGCAGAAAGAACCAAAAGAGGTGGAAAAAGAGGAAAGAGGGTTGCAAAAAGAGGTAGGAGAGGTGCACAAAGCGGCAAGAGAGGTACAAAAAGAGGCAGGAGGTGTGCAGAAAGAAGAAAGAGAAGTGCATAAAGAAGCAACAGAGGTGCTGAAAGAGGCGCGAAGGGTGCAGTAAGAGGCAAGAGAAGTGCAGAAATATGCAACAGAGGTACAGAAAGAGGCAAGAGAGGTACAGAAACAGGCAGGAAAGGTGCAGAAAGAGGGAACAGGGGTTCAAAAAGAGGCAAGAGAGTTGCAGAAAGAGGGAAGAGGGGTGCATAAAGAGGCAAGAGTGGTGCAGAAAGAAGCAAGTGAGGTGCAGAAAGAAGCAACAGAGGTGCAGAAAGACGCAAGAGAGCTGCAGAAACAAGCAAGAGAAGTACAGAAAGAAGTTGGAAAGTTCCTTAAAGAAGCAACAGAGGTGTAGAAAGAAGCAAGAGAAGTGGAGAAAGAGGCAAGTGAGGTGCAGAAAGAGGCAAGAGAGGTGCGGAAAATGGCAAGATAACCTCAGAAAGAGGCACAAGGGATGTAAAAAAGGGAAGATGGGTGCAGAAAGAAGCAAGCAAGGTGCAGAAAAAAGCAAGAGAAGTGCAGAAAGAAGCAAGAGGTGTGCAGAAATAGGGAAGACGAGTGCAGAAAGAGACAACAGGGGTGCAGAAAGAAGCTAGAGAGGTGTAGAAAGAAGCAAAAGAAGTGCAGAAAAAAGCAACAGAGGTGCAGAAGGAGGCAATAGAACTGCAGAAAGAGGCAAGAAAGTAGCAGAAACAGGCAAAAGAGATGCAGAAAGAGGGAATAGGGGTGCAAACAGAGGCAAGAGAGGTGCAGAAAGTGGGAAGAGTGGTGCAGAAAGAGGCAAGAGGGGTGCAAAAATTTGCAAGAGAGGTGCAGAAAGAAGCAAGAGCAGTGCAAAAGAACCAACAGAAGTGAAGAATGATGCAAGAGGGGTGCAGAAAGAGGCAAGAGAAGTGCAGAAAGAAGGAACAGGGGTGCACAAAGAGGCAAGAGGGGTGCAGAAAGAGGGAAGAGAGATGTAGAAAGAGGCAAGAGAGTTGCACAAAGAGGGAAGAAGGGTGCAGAAAGAGGCAAGAGGGGTGCAGAAAGAAGCAACATAGGTACAGAAAGAGGCAAGAGAGGTACAGAAACAGGCAGGAAAGGTGCAGAAAGAGGGAACAGGGGTTCAAAAAGAGGCAAGAGAGTTGCAGAAAGAGGGAAGAGGGGGTGCAGAAAGAGGCAAGAGTGGTGCAGAAAGAAGCAAGTGAGGTGCAGAAAGAAGCAACAGAGGTGCAGAAAGACGCAAGAGAGCTGCAGAAACAAGCAAGAGAAGTACAGAAAGAAGTTGGAAAGTTCCTTAAAGAAGCAACAGAGGTGTAGAAAGAAGCAAGAGAAGTGGAGAAAGAGGCAAGTGAGGTGCAGAAAGAGGCAAGAGAGGTGCGGAAAATGGCAAGATAACCTCAGAAAGTGGCAAGAGGGATGTAAAAAAGGGAAGATGGGTGCAGAAAGAAGCAAGAGAGGTGCAGAAAAAAGCAAGAGAAGTGCAGAAAGAAGCAAGAGGGGTGCAGACATTTGCAACAGAGGTGCAGAAAGAAGCAAGAGCAGTGCATTAAGAACCAACAGAGGTGCAGAAAGAGGCAAGAGGGGTACAGAAAGAGGCAAGAGCAGTGCAGAAATAACCAAAAGATATGCAGAAAGAGGCAAAATAGGTGCAGAAAGAGGTAAGAGATGTGCAGAAAAAGGAAAGAAGGGTGCAGAAAGAAGCAAGAGAAGTGTAGAAAGAGGCAAGTGAGGTACAGAAGGAGGCAAGAGAACTGCAGAAAGAGACAAGAGAGTTGCAGAAACAGGCAAAAGGGGTGCAGAAAGAGGGAACAGGTATACAGACAGAGGCAAGAGAGGTGCAAAAAGAGGGAAGAGGGGTACAGAAAGAGGCAAGAGGGATTCAGAAATCTGCAACAGAGGTGCAGAAAGAAGCAAGAGCTGTGCAGAAAGAACCAAAAGAGGTGCAAAAAGAGGCAAGAGGGTGCAGAAAGAGGTAGGAGAGGTGCACAAAGCGTCAAGAGAGCTACAGAAAGAGGCAGGAGGTGTGCAGAAAGAAGAAAGAGAAGTGCAGAAAGAAGCAACAGAGGTGCTGAAGAGGCGCGAAGGGTGCAGAAAGAGGCAAGAGAAGTGCAGAAAGAAGCAACAGAGGTACAGAAAGAGGCAAGAGAGGTACAGAAACAGGCAGGAAAGGTGCAGAAAGAGGGGACAGGGGTGCAAAAAGAGGCAAGAGAGTTGAAGAAAGAAGCAAAAGATGTGCTGAAAGAGGCAAGAGATGTGCAGAAATAGGCAAGAGAAGTGCAGAAAGAAGCAGAAGAGGTACAGAAGGAGGGAAGACGATGTGGAAAGAGGCAAGAGAACTGCATAAAGAGGCAACAAAGGTTTAGAAAGAGACAACAGGTGCAGGAAAAGGAAAGAAGGGTGCAGAAAGAAGCAAGAGAGGTGCAGAAAGAGGCAAGAGGGTGCAGAAAGAGGCAAGAGAGATGCAGAAAGAGGCAAGAGAGATGCAGAAAGAAGCAAGAGAAGTGCGGAAAGAAGCAGCAGAGGTGCAGAAAGAGGCAAGTGGGGTGCAGAAATAGGCAACAGAAGTGCAGAAAGAAGCAACAGATGTGCTGAAAGAGGCAAGAGATGTGCAGAAATAGGCAAGAGAAGTGCTGAAAGAAGCAAAAGAGGTACAGAAGGAGGGAAGATGGTGTGGAAAGGGGCAAGAGAACTGCAGAAAGAGGCAACAAAGGTGCAGAAAGAGACAAGACAGGTGCAGGAAAAAGGAGGAAGGGTGCAGAAATGTACAAGAGAGGTGGAGAAAGAAGCAAGAGCAGTGCAGAAAGAACCAACAGAGGTGCAGAAAGAGGCAAGAGGGGTGCAGAAAGAGGGAACAGGTATGCAGACAGAGGCAAGAGAGGTGCAGAAAGAAGGAAGAGGGGTAAAGAAAGAGTCAAGAGGGATGCAGACATTTGCAACAGAGGTGCAGAAAGAAGCAAGAGCAGTGCATTAAGAACCAACAGAGGTGCAGAAAGAGGCAAGAGGGGTACAGAAAGTGGCAAGAGCAGTGCAGAAAGAACCAAAAGATATGCAGAAAGAGGCAAAATAGGTGCAGAAAGAGGTAGGAAAGGTGCAGAAAGAGGGAACAGGGGTTCAAAAAGAGGCAAGAGAGTTGCAGAAAGAGGGAAGAGGGGTGCAGAAAGAGGCAAGAGTGGTGCAGAAAGAAGCAACTGAGGTGCAGAAAGAAGCAACAGAGGTGCAGAAAGACACAAGAGAGCTGCAGAAACAAGCAAGAGAAGTACAGAAAGAAGTTGGAAAGTTCCTTAAAGAAGCAACAGAGGTGTAGAAAGAAGCAAGAGAAGTGGAGAAAGAGGCAAGTGAGGTGCAGAAAGAGGCAAGAGAGGTGCGGAAAATGGCAAGATAACCTCAGAAAGAGGCAAGAGGGATGTAAAAAAGGGAAGATGGGTGCAGAAAGAAGCAAGAGAGGTGCAGAAAAAAGCAAGAGAAGTGCAGAAAGAAGCAAGAGGGGTGCAGACATTTGCAACAGAGGTGCAGAAAGAAGCAAGAGCAGTGCATTAAGAACCAACAGAGGTGCAGAAAGAGGCAAGATTGGTACAGAAAGAGGCAAGAGCAGTGCAGAAAGAACCAAAAGATATGCAGAAATAAGCAAAATAGGTGCAGAAAGAGGTAAGAGATGTGCAGAAAAAGGGAAGAAGGGTGCAGAAAGAAGCAAGAGAAGTCTAGAAAGAGGCAAGTGAGGTACAGAAGGAGGCAATAGAACTGCAGAAAGAGGCAAGAGAGTTGCAGAAACAGGCAAAAGGGGTGCAGCAAGAGGGAACAGGTATACAGACAGAGGCAAGAGAGGTGCAAAAAGAGGGAAGAGGGGTACAGAAAGAGGCAAGAGGGATGCAGAAATCTGCAAAGAAGGTGCAGAAAGAAGCAAGAGCAGTGCAGAAAGAACCAAAAGAGGTGGAAAAAGAGGAAAGAGGGTTGCAAAAAGAGGTAGGAGAGGTGCACAAAGCGGCAAGAGAGGTACAGAAAGAGGCAGGAGGTGTGCAGAAAGAAGAAAGAGAAGTGCAGAAAGAAGCAACAGAGGTGCTGAAAGAGGCGCGAAGGGTGCAGTAAGAGGCAAAAGAAGTGCAGAAATATGCAACAGAGGTACAGAAAGAGGCAAGAGAGGTACAGAAACAGGCAGGAAAGGTGCAGAAAGAGGGAACAGGGGTTGAAAAAGAGGCAAGAGAGTTGCAGAAAGAGGGAAGAGGGGTGCATAAATAGGCAAAAGTGGTGCAGAAAGTAGTAAGTGAGGTGCAGAAAGAAGCAACAGAGGTGCAGAAAGACGCAAGAGAGCTGCAGAAACAAGCAAGAGAAGTACAGAAAGAAGTTGGAAAGTTCCTTAAAGAAGCAACAGAGGTGTAGAAAGAAGCAAGAGAAGTGGAGAAAGAGGCAAGTGAGGTGCAGAAAGAGGCAAGAGAGGTGCGGAAAATGGCAAGATAACCTCAGAAAGAGGCACAAAGGATGTAAAAATGGGAAGATGGGTGCAGAAAGAAGCAAGCGAGGTGCAGAAAAAAGCAAGAGAAGTGCAGAAAGAAGCAAGAGGTGTGCAGAAATAGGGAAGACGAGTGCAGAAAGAGACAACAGGGGTGCAGAAAGAAGCTAGAGAGGTGTAGAAAGAAGCAAAAGAAGTGCAGAAAAAAGCAACAGAGGTGCAGAAGGAGGCAATAGAACTGCAGAAAGAGGCAAGAAAGTAGCAGAAACAGGCAAAAGAGATATAGAAAGAGGGAAGAGGGGTGCAAACAGAGGCAAGAGAGGTGCAGAAAGTGGGAAGAGGGGTGCAGAAAGAGGCAAGAGGGGTGCAAAAATTTGTAAGAGAGGTGCAGAAAGAAGCAAGAGCAGTGCAAAAGAACCAACAGAAGTGAAGAATGATGCAAGAGAGGTGCAGAAAGAGGCAAGAGAGTTGCACAAAGAAGGAAGAAGGGTGCAGAAAGAGGCAAGAGGGGTGCAGAAAGAAGCAACAGAGGTGCAGAAAGAAGCAAGAGAAGTACAGAAAGAAGCAACAGGGGTGCAGAAAGAGGCAAGAGGGGTGCAGAAAGAGGCAACAGAAGTGCAGACAGAAGCAACAGATGTGCTGAAAGAGGCAAGAGATGTGCAGAAATAGGCAAGAGAGGTGCAGAAACAGGCAGGAGAGGTGTAGAATGAGGGAACAGGGGTATAGAATGAGGCAAAAGAGGTGCAAAAAGAGGCAAGAGAGGTGCAGAAAGAGGCAAGATAGGTGCAGAAAGTGGAAGAGATGAGCAGAAAGAGGCAAAAGAAGTACAGAAAAAGAAAGAAAGGTGCAGAAAGAAGCAACAGAAATACAGAAAGAGGCAAGCGAGGCCCAGAAGGAAGCAAGAGTGGTTTGCTCAGCATTAGTACCAATTTAATACCCACATTTAGCAATAAGCAACAGGTGACCATTCTAGGTTTGTAAAGGGCCTTCCACCACGCTTTAACACTTGTCGCTGCATTTTTGGTAACGTTTGAGCCATTTGAGCTACAAATAACCCTGGGCGTAGCGGGCATTTTTTGCTTGCTCGCGGTCCTCAACGTCAAGTTGGCGACCGCAAGCGAGCAAAATCAACATCCCAGTGAGACCTTTTCCTCATTCGCGATCAGCAACATCAAGTTGCCGATCGCGAGCGTGGAAAATAAACCTCCCAGCGAGATTCTCAACGCGGGGAGGTCAGGTTTCTCATTGCGAGTGGTCGCGTATTCCCGTGACCGCTCGCGATGAGAAACTACCAGTCCGCGTTGAGAAAGCTGCAGCTCGAGTAAAAATCTACTCGAGCTGCAGAAAACGACCGCTTGCACTGTGCAAGATGCCGTTTGCAATGATTGCACAGTGCGGACAAGCATCTGGCACTGTGTAATCAGTGTGAACAGCATTTCCCTACCTCACTACGCAGTCCGCGTAGCTCCGCATAGCTTGCGTAGTGCGAAGTGCACTTCACGTAGCTATGCGTAGCGCTACTACGCGAACTACGCCCAGGGTTAGCTACAAACAAGTTTTTTTTAAATCAAATCTGCAGATTAGGCAGCAGATGATGGATTATGTGGCAAATGCGGAAAATGTAAAATTGGGCAAAAGTCAGTGCAGCCAAACAGTTGCATAATTCCAGTGGCCCTGTTCATACCTCTGACTAGGTCCAGAAGTGCTCCTCAGTGGTTCCTTATTTTTTTTGTCTCATTGAGTTTATAATTTAGCTTCAATGGAAACGAGGAAGACTAAACCTGTGGTTACCTCTCCACAACACAGACTATCATACCACACCATTACTCTCCATAACACATAATCCCACCCTATATAATTCTTATACACTAAATACCACATACTTTCTATCCTCATAATTCCACTGCACAACATACCACATAATTCCACTACACACAACCTACATCCACTCCACTCCAAGAAACATTAATAAAACACTTTTACATTTACAATGCCAATAGCTCTAACTCTCGCAAATTTGAAACCAATTACATTGCAAATGCTTCTTTAACTTGTAGTCCCGTTTTGCAGAGAGGTGGAGAAAGAAGGCTGGGCCTCTGACCACCGCTTTGGAATTCCACTGCAAAGGACTTACAGGAGGTACTAGGAGGGCTTCTTGGCCTCCAAAGTCCCTCAGGAGAAAAGTGGACTTCATCCCTCAACCTGTAGTGTGCCAGGAGGCACATTTGTAGAGTGGTGGAGAAAGGGAGGCATGGCCTCCGAAGACCTCTTAGCAAACCCACTGTGTGGGACTTACTGGAGGTAATAGGAGAGGTAGTTGGCCCCCAAGGACAACCTTGGGGGCCAACTACCCCTCCTATTACCTCCAGTAAGTCCCAGACAGCAGGATTTGTAAGTTCTCATAGCAGGCCACGCCCCCTTTGCCCACCAGTCTGGAAACGCGCTACCTGGCGCGCTCTTTGATGGAGATTAAAGTCCCCTTTGCTGCTGGGGGTGGTTAGGGGCCAACTAGCCTACCTGTTAACTCCAGTAAGCCCCCACAGTGGGAGTGCTGAGAGGTGGACACAGGCCATGCCCCTTTGTCCACCACTGTGCAAACGCGCCTCCTGGCACGCTCTTGGTTGGGGGATGAAGTCCCCTTGCCTCATGAGTTTCCCTGGGGGCCAACTAGCCCTCCTGTTACCTCCAGTAAGCCCCACACATCTGGATTGCTGAGAGTGGTCCTAGGTCACGCCCCCTTTTTACACCACTCTGCAAACGCACCTCCTGGCGCACTGCTGCTAGGGGGATGAAGTCCATTTCAGTCCTGAGGTCCTCAGGACACAAGAGGACCTCATCGCCCTACCAGCAGTGCGCGAAGAGGCTCGTTTGCAGAGTGCTGTAAAAAGGGGCATGGCCTCAGACCACCTCTCAGCAATCCCACTGTGTGGGGCTTACTGGAGGTACCTGGTGGGCTAGTTGGCCCCCAGGGACCCTCAGGATTCAAAGGGACTTAATAACCCAACTTAGAACATGCCAGGAGGTTTGCAGAGTGGTGTAGGGAGGGGGTGGGGCCTCTGGCGAGATGCAGGCTTCTCCTTTCTTTTTTTTTTTTAGAAGGGGGCTGTGTGGCCCCCCTTTTCTTATTTTTTTTGGGCCCTGGGGACCCCATCCCCCAGGGCCTGAGCCATTTATTTATTTAAATAAAAAAAATACCAGGAAGGAGGCCGCGTGGCCCTCCTCCCGAGGACACTTTTGACCCCGGGGACACCATCCCTGGGGCATGGCCTCCTTTCCATTTTGTTTATTTCCACTGGAGGGGGGCCATGTGGCCCCCTTCCCTGGGCCACTATTGGCCCCGGGGACCCCATCCCCCTGGGCCTGGCCAGCCTTTCCTTTTTTTTTGGATAAGGGGCCACGTGGCCCCCCTCCTTAGGCCAATTATGGCCTTGTGGACCCCATCCCCAGGGCCTGGCCAGCCTTTCTTTTTTTATTTTTTATTTGGAGTGTGGCTGCATGGCCCCCCTCCTGAGGCCGATTTTGGTGCGGGGACCCCATCCACCGGGGCATGGCCTCCTTTCCTTTTTTTAAATTTCCATGGGAGGGGGGCCACGTGGCCCACCTTCCCTGGGCCACTATTGGCCCCGGGGACCCCATCCCCCGGGGCCTGGCCAGCCTTTCCTTTTTATTTTTTATTTTTTATTTGGAGGGGGGCCACATGGCCCCCCTCCTGAGGCCAATTATGGCCCTGGGGACCCCATCCCCAGGGGCCTAGCCTTACGTTGGGGACCTCTGGGGGAGTCCCAATGCCCCCGCTGACCCTGCCAGCTCTCCGCCTCCTGCGGGAGCCAGCATTGCTTTTGGACAAGGGGAGCTGCTGACATGCAGCTCCCCTTGTCCAAAAGCAATTCTGCTTTGCTTCGTGGAAGCGAGAGCAGGATTCCTGCTCTCGCTTCCATGAAGCAAAGCAGAAGTTTGCTATGACAGGGCGGGAGCAGTGCTGTCATAGCAAACTGCAATGTCCCGGGGTGGGCACCCCAGGACATTGCTGAAGCCAACCCTGGGGGTGGTGGTCCCCAGGGCCATGGAGGGCTCCAGGAGGGGGGCCGCGTGGTCCCCTTCCAATAAGTTTAAAGCCCTGGGGAGGTGGTGGTCCCAGGGGGTCCGCAACAGACCCCCGTATCAACATAAATAGTGCCCCAGGGAGGTGGTGGTCCCTGGGGCAGTGTGGGGAGGGGCAGGAGCCCCCCACACTTCTATAATTTGTTTGGAGACCTGGGGAGGTGGTTGTCCCTGGGCTTGGGGGTGCCCGCGATGCCCCCCACCCCTATTAAAGTAAAGCCCAGGGGAGGTGGTGTTCCCCGGGGCAGCGTGGGGGGGAAGGAGCCCCCCACACATTTTTTTGTGAGTAAGCCCCAGGGAGGTGGCAGTCCTTGGGGCCCCCCTGCACACTGTCATTAAAGCCTAAGGAAGGTGGCAGTCTCTAGGGCTGTGGGACCCTATTAAAACATTGCCCCCAGGACCTGGCCGACCCAGGTGCTTAAAGAAACGAAGCACAGGAGCACGCGCTTTGTTTTTAAAAAAAATGTCAGCCGGATTTGTGCACCCAGCGCCCTGTGGGACCCCCTGAGCAGGCCTAGGGGGTCAGGGTGTTTCTACCCTGCCCCCTTTTCTTTTTTTTAATGTTTTTTCTCCTTTTTTCTTGTGACTCGGTTTTATCGAGTCACAAGATGGCTGCCAATACTTCTTGGTTTGGAGTGTTGCCAGAAAATCAGAATGAAGCTCGTGCTCAGGAGGGTTCACGAATCCTCCTCGGCCACCAGATATTGACATTTTTTATTTTTGAATTTCTCAGGAACTACTGAACGGATTTACACCATTTTAAAAAAAGAACGCTTTCTGAACCAAGACCTACCTTTTTTACAAACTTGATGGAATTCCATTCAGCAGTTCAGGCTGTAGCTTTGTCTAAAGTTTCCTATGGAAATTAACGTGGAAAACGTGCTTTGGGACCCCCTTTTTTCTCGGCCCCCGCTTGACGAATCACCCCAAAACTTTCAAGACAGGAGCTGACTGGAGTGACCCATTAGTTTTGAAAATTCCACAAAGATTTGTCAAACAGCACCAAAGATATTGGCAAAAGAAAAACACTTTTCGAATAAAAAAAAGGTCCTAACTATAGCTACCTACTGGTGACCGCCAGTAGGTAATATATATATATATATATATATATATATATATATATATATATATATATATATATATATATATATATATATATATATATATATATATATATCATATATATATTACCTACTGATGACCGCCAGTAGGTGGTTATAGTTAGGACCTAGTTTCCATAGGAAAATAATTTTTTACTTGCACATAAGTTTGACGTTGTTTGACCAATCTTTATCAAATGTTCACAAAAAAGTGTCTAGGTAGGTTCTGTGTGACGTGGAAAGTCTAGGGGTGATCCGTGCAGTGGGATCCAAGAAATAGGGGCTTGAAATAAGGTTGCATTTGTAATGTCAATTCCCATAGGAATGCATTGTCAAACGTACAGCCCGAACCACTGGACGGAATTACAGGATATCTGGCAGAAAGATAGATGTTGGTACGCAGATTGTGCTTTTTGTTTTTTGTTATTTGGTGCAAATACTTTCAGTAGTTTTTGAGAAATTAAAGCCGAACAATATAGTGATATCTCTGGCTTTCCTTGCTAGCCTCCAGGTGGTGCCAAACACAGCTGCATGCCTTATCCTGAACCTCCCTCCTGGCTCTCCATTGGAACCCATGCTACGCTCCCTTCATTGGCTACCGATCAAAAAGCATGCCCTTTTGAAACTTCTTTGTCTAGTCTGCAAAACTCTGCACAGAAACAGACCGTGTTACCTCAAAAACAAATAACAGCCTTATATTCCTGTCCGTCAGCTTAGATCCAGCGATCTATTATTATTACACCCCAAACGTATCTGAACGACCATGTTTGGGAGCCGCTCCTTTTCATTCCTGGCCCCGCATCAATGGAACCAGCTGCCCTTGTTCATCCGTGCCTGTTCTGACCTCACTCTCTTTAAAAAACTTTTGAAAACTTCGCTATTCAACCTATAATCGTGCCATCACACAGTGAAATGTCCCCTGCTGCCATGGTGCCTAGAGATCCCCTTGGGGATGATTTGTGCACCCAATAAATAAACAAAACTAAAACAATATAATGATATCTCTGGCCACAGATATTTTGATGTGATTTCGTGAATGATCGCAGATATGTTGCGATGATTTCACTAAAAATTGCGATTGTGCGCGCCAGCGTGAATGCTCTGATTGGCTGGACTCAACCTGAACAGAAAGTTGCGGCCACCATTTTATCGATTAGGAACTGTTCCTTGGGCTGAAAATTTGTGTCAAAACTAACATAAGGGGTCATGGTAGAGATACTGTGACCTCATGTTTGAGAAATAGGGAGTTAATGACTGAACTTATGTGTCCAAAATAGATTTTTTTAAAGCATGCGCGATATTCGCGCCGCAAACACCAGCGTGGCCCCACTGTGTATCATCACAGGGATGTTGAGACTACATTGGCGACATTGCGAATATTGGTGGAATAAAAAAAAAAAAGTATCTATATCTATATACATACCCTCACTGGTCACAGTCACAGAGTCATGTACTTACCCACATATCGACTCAGACACTCATATACCCACTCATGTACCCACTCAGACACTAATGCACCCACTCACCGACTCACTCTGGGACCCAAGTGTGTACTCACATAAGCATTCAGAGGCTCATGCACCCACTCACAGATGCACTCAGAGACTCATGCACCCAGTCACAGACCCACTCAGACACTCATGCACCGATTCACAGACGCACTGAGACACTTATGCTTCCACTCACACACCCACTTATAGACAGTATATCTCAGACAGTTATGTGCCCACTCATAGAATCATGTACCCATTCATATACCCACTCAGACACTCACACACCCACTCACATACCCAATCAGAATCAATTATATAGTTATAAATTTTGAATGTGGTGGTGGCTATTGGATTACTACTTTTCCATGCATTGCCACGACATCTTCACAGTGATCGCAGATACCAACGTCCTCTCGACTCCCGGCATCACCACAAAAATAGAAAATAGGTTTTAGACATGGTTTTAATAGAAATTCACTAGAAAAACATGACTTTAGACAATACACCGCTAGTGTGAAAAATACTGTAATATGTGTGCATATATGTATTTTACACTTCATGAAAACGGCGCGACCGTCGCGGTTAACAACATTGTCGCGATGCCCTGAAAAACCATGATAACGGAAAATAGGTTTTAAAGATGTTTTTAAAAAAAACTTAGTACAAAATATGAGTTTAACCATTTTTTTTAAAGAAGCACGCATATAGTAATATGTATAGTGCAATAATTAGAAAAAAAAAATTGTATTTGTTATTTTTGCATGTTCTGTTGGCCGTCGAATGTTTGCTTTTGTTTTGTGATTTTACGACTTATTCACAATCATTGTGACAGTATTGTGAAGATTCCCAAAAACCGAAAAAAAGGATCTTTATAAAAAAATAACGAGCCAGATTCACTGAACTAATCTGTGATAAAATCCTAAACTTACAACTTTTGGTATTCACAGAAGGCATTTAGTAGTAGTAAAGTTAGGACTCCTAACTTTACTACTACTAAACTGAGACAAAATCCCAACTTTACGACTTTCAGTATTCACAAAAGGCATTTAGTAGTAGTAAAGTTAAGAGTCTTAACTTTACTACTACTAAATACCTTCTGTGAATAGCAAAAGTAGTAAGTTTAGGATTTTATCTCAGATTAGTTCTGTGAATCGGCCCCAACAATATTTTGGGTACTCGGATGGATCTGACAAGATCTGTTGTGTTGATTGTGTGTATATAACAGCTACATATAAGACCGGGGCAGAGTTTCAGGTTACTTAAAAACACCCTGTTGCCTTGGTCTGTAAAGTGCACTCCATCATTTCTATAAATTCCATGCATGTCAAAATGCATTTTGTTGTTACAGATTGAGCCCATGTTATGGTCTCCAAGGAATGCAGAAACATGTTTCCTGGTTTTGTCAATTTGTGGACAGACTTGATTTGACCTATTCCATGTCTTTCTTTGGCATATATTAGAGCACACCATGACAGTGAGGGAAAAGCGACAGCAGTTCTGTAAAGGTATGTTTCGTTAGGATTTCCAGCGCTACCTCAGTCAATGTGCCTAGGTCAATGCCACCACAGTGCACAATAATGCGAAGAGGAGCTTGGAAGTCCACAATGATTTTAACTAAAGTTAGCAACTGATAAAACTTTAATCCTCTCTGGCCAAACCAAGTAATCTCCACATTTGGCAAACCCGGCTCCCAGTCAACACCTCTCTTTGTTGCAGCCTCTTTAGCCCAATAGACATAGCTGTGACCAATAATCCACATTCTAAGCATTTTGAAGTGAAGGAGCAATAGCAGTCAGGAGAAGAGTGGAGCTGAATGAAATAGTTTTCCAAATGAAATGCGCTTAAAATGGAGGTGTTTTCTTTTTTAAAAAAAAATATATTTAATTGGATGATGTCAGCATGTAAGTGAGTAAATTAGGTAGTGTGTTGAATGCATTAGCAAGAAGTCCTATAATTGGCTGTTGTTTAGAAAAAGAAATGTTAATACAGACATGGATATGCTTTTGAATCTGTGGAGTAAACCACACCTGCTGTATCTCCTTTGGAAGTCGCATGATCCTTCTAGAATGTGCTGTGAACTTGTGACTTACTGGTTCCACTGAGTTGCTAGATACACTGAGCTAAGAGTCTATTGGGGAGGGGAAGGGTGTTAAAGAGAAAGAATTTTTTTTTAAATTTGAAGAGTTGTGACACAATTTAAGTAATGATAAACTTTAATTTCCAATTCAGGACTATGTAATAAACTGTTCTGCAGTATTTAAATTTAAGAAAACTGAAGGTAAATATAGGTTTGGACTCCCATTTTCTTCAGGATTTTTTTTTTTTTTATCTCAAAAACATCACAAAAAAGCATAGACAGGAACCGTATTTTGAAAGAGAAAGAAAGGGCTAACAGATACTAACTATTCACAAGTGGATAAAGAGTAGCCTAAAATGAAAGCCATACTCCTCACATTCTAATATAACCTTTGATACACTCACTCTAAAATACAGACTACCATTTTTGAAACCATAGACACACCAATACCAGTTACTACATACCCCTCACTGATTCCTAGGTCTACACACACATCCACTTATTCACCCATACAGTCACTCATACATGTAGTCACTCATCAATACAGCACTATCATCTGCATTCATACACCTATACAGACACTCACACACCACCACTCATCCGTAGAGTTACTCACACACCTAGTCAATCATGCAAAGAATCAATCACACTCCCATTTACTCACCTATACAGTTATACACACACACCACCTCACTTATTCATAAAGATACTAACACATACTTACTCTTTTATACAATCACTGATACAAGCACACACTTATCCAAAGAGTCACTCTCACAATCACTCACTCTCACATATAGTCATTTGTATCCTCCAACACTCACATATACTGCCTTTCACATATGTAGTTACTCACATATGTACCACTGAGACATCCATTCACTCACCAACACACCCATACACACACTCACCCACCCATATAGCCCTTCACAGATGCACTCTTGAACCCATAGACCCATTGAATCACCCACTCACACATCTATGTACAGAGTCACACACCCCCCACTGTTAAAAAAGCCTTCTCCCGAACAGGTTGTAGCATCAAACTGTAGACCAATCTCACTTCTCCCTTTTTTCTCTAAAGCCCTAGAGAAATACATAAACTCAGTTATCACAGACTACGTAGAAACCAATAATCTTCTCTATCAGAGCCAGTCAGGCTACAGACCTAATTTCAGTAAGGAGACCGCTCTGCTGGAAATCTCAGAGTCTATAAAGGAGAAATCAGATAAAGGAGGTAAAGCGGTGTTGATCTTACTGGACCTCTCTGTGGCCTTCGACACCGTGGCCCATGACCGACTCCTGCATAGACTACAGGAGTGCGGCCTGGGAGGCATGGTGTTAAGTGGTTCTCCTCCTTTTTGGAGGATAGACACCAAGAGGTTGGTCCCCTCCTTTTACTGCTCTGATCCCACCTCTGAAAGTGGGTGCCCCGCAGGGCTCCATTCTGAGCCCGAGACTTTTTAATCTTTACATGGCCCCCCTTGCTCCCTTGGTTGAAGCATGTGACGCGACAATAATTTCCTACGCTGACGATACTCAGCTCTTGTTCACATGTGAGAAGGGCGAGGATTTTGCAGGAGAGAAGATAAATAAATGCCTGACTGGAGTTTTTACCTGGCTTAGACAGAATCAATTAAAATGCAACCCAGAGAAATCAGAGATAATCTTCTTCGGCTCTCCTTCTCAGGACGAGTGGAAACCATGGTGGTCTTCAGATATATCACCCCCCCAAACCTCGGTAAATGCAGTCAAGAATTTCGGGCTTAAGTTGGATGACACCCTATCCATGAAAGCTCAAATCTAGGCAGTCGCAGGATCCTGTTTTGGCCTCCTGCGAATGCTCAGGAAATTCCTCCCCCTGTTGTCTCTCACTCACAGAAAGACTGTGGCCCAAGCTCTTATTGTCTCCAGGTTGGACTATGTTAATGTTTTATACCTAGGTCTCCCAGAGTACTTATTAAACAGACTTCAGGTGGTCCAGAATGTGGCCGCCAGGGCGGTTCTCATGCTTGGACCCAGAGAGCGGATTTCTCCTCACCTGAAGGCCTTGCACTGGCTGCCTGTCTGTAATAGAATTTGCTTTAAAGCTCTAGTCTTGGCTTTTAAGGCTTTACACGGCACGGGAGCTCACTATATCAGAATGAGAGTTCTACACTATGTCCCCGGCAGAACCCTGAGGTCATCTTCTCGACAGCAGGTGGCCGTTCCCAAATTCTTTCATATTCGAACTGGCGGCCGCTCGTTCCAAGTTCAGGCTGCCCGTGCCTGGAACCTTCTGCCAGTGCCACTCAGACAGGTGCCTGATTTACTGACTTTCAGGAAGCAGCTGAAAACCTGGCTGTTTCATCAACAACTTTAGTCGCTCCCTCTTTGTGTGACAGCAATCAGACTAGCCAGGAAGCTCTCTCAGCGCCAGGACACTCTTTCCGAGTAGCTGTGCGCTCTATGAGTACCCCTATAACATAACATAACATAGCATAACATATCATAACCCACCCACACAGACACTCAGGCACCCATACATATACTCAGACAACCAATCAATAACCCATATAGACACTCATGTAGCTACACACCAACCCGTGCAGCCGCTTACACACCAACTGACAGACTGATACAGACATTCACACAGTTTAGTCACTAACCCATGCATTCAGTAAAACACGTTTAATCACTCACTTATACAGTCAGTCACGCACCTACTAAATCATCCATTCAGACACTTATACACCCACTCATTCTTCAATACACCTTGGTATATACATATATAAAACATATTTAAACTTTACAGAAACACATAGTCACTGGATGATGTCATCAGTGATGTCATTTGAGATGTCATCAGTGATGTCATCAGTGATGTCACTGACCATGTCATGAATGATGTAATATGTGACGACATTAGCAGTGCATTGCGGGGTGCGAGTTATAGTTAGCTGAACTAACTATAACGGCCGAATTTCTCTGGTTTTGTACAAGTGAAATATCCAACTAACTATAACGTCCCTGAAACCTGTGGTTTTTACAGTGAATTTCTATGGATTTTTAAACGCTAATTTCTAACTATAACGTTCCTGAAACCTGTGTTTTTTTTTTGTGAATTTCAAAGGTTTTTTAAATGCTAATTTCTAACTATAAAGTCCTTAAAACATGTCGGAGTTCAGTGAATTTGAAAGGTTTTAAATGCTAATTTCTAAGTATAATGTCCCAAAAATACTTTTTATAAAAATAATGTGATGTTTTCTCTTTTCTAAAATATGAATTTACATTTTTTTCTTAAAAAAGTGCATTTGCATACTGATTGTGTACCAATCACGGTGGTTGCGCGAATCCAAGAATTTTGCCGCCATATTGGTTAAGTCGTGTACGATGCGCGTTTGGTATGCGAAGGGTGCGCAAATCTCAGCCCCGCGTAAATTCACGTACGTATTTCGGGGGTCACGCCAGGTGCACGAATCCACTGTAACAAAATTTTTCTCAAAGTATATGTATATAACTTTATCATATATATTATACAAGAGATTATTTAACATAATTGTAAATATCATATATTTGTAACTGGAATAAAGACATATTACTGTTAAATCTATTTTTCGGTAATCGCGTCTGGTGCGCGCTGGTTTCGCGCCGGGTGCTCGAATACCACGTGACTTCAAAAGAAACAGTTTCATTGGTTTAGAAGCTTTTGATTCTAGAACTTAAAGGACCGCACTCATTTTTTTCATTTTTTCAAGTGCATCTCAGAAGGCACACCTGTTGTCTTTTGCTTCTCTTCTTTGTCTCTTTTTAGTGTTTTTTTTGTTCCATCGATAATGGCAGCTGACAATCCACCTCAGCAGCTTCCACCTGAAGAGGAAGAAGACTGGGAGGAACCCGTCAAAATCCGGTAGGAGCGTATTGTGTGGGCATTTTTCTCCATACCACCTGGGGAGAAAAAGGTGAATGCCTGTAAAGTGACATGCACCATTTGTGAGAAGGTTCTCTCACGAGGTTTAGAAAAAAAGTATTCTTGTGGCACGTCATCTATGCTCAAGCATTTGCAAACAATGCACCCTCGGCCTCTCGCAAGAGAACAACTGCGACGTGAACAACAAAAGCAGTAAACTGTGGAGAACACTGCTGGACCTAGCACCTCATCTGCTGCCACAACAACGGCTACAACAAACATCTTCCCTGACTTTGCTAGAGTGGAGCAGCGTTGTATATATGTAAGAAGACCTTATGTTTTGGTGAGCAATCAGTGGATGCTATCCTGGTTGCCATTAAAAACCACCACTGTTAATTTTTTTGTTTTTTTTGTTTATGCAATGACTTTCCAATTGCATAATTTTTTGAATGTTTTTACTGTTGGTTGTGTTTATTTTTTTATTTTTTTTAACAAAAAAAACACCAAAAAGTTCCAAAAACAAAAAAAACTAAAAAAAACTAAAAAAATATATAAAACAAAAAAAGAAGAAAAAAAATGGTTCTTTTCAGTACCGCCTATTTGGTTAAAAATAGACAAATTTGTAAGTGTTGTATGAATTTTGCAAAGTGGAATATATGGATAAGTGTATGGGTAGTGCATGTGTGATTGCAGAAGTGCATGTGTACTACCTGAGTGATTGCGTGAATACATGGGTAATGCCTCAGTGAGTGTAAGAGTGCATGGGTAATGTGTAGGTGCACCAAGGAGTGTATCAGTAGTGCCTGTGTGATTGCATAAGTGTATAGGTAGTGCCTGGATTAATTTATAAGTGCATGGGCACTGCCTGAGTGATTGAAGGAGTACATGGATAATGCCTGGGTGATTGCATAAGTGCAGGGGTAATGTCTGGGTGATTGGAGGAGTGCAGGGGCACTGCCTGAGTGATGATTGTAGGACTGTATGGGTAATGCCTGGGTGATTGCATAAGTGCAGGGGTAATGTCTGGGTGATTGGAGGAGTGCATGGGCACTGCCTGAGTGGTTGAAGGAGTGTATAGGTAATGCCTGGGTGATTGCATAAATGCAGGGGTAATGCCTGGGTGATTAGAGGAGTGCATAGGTAGTGCCTGGATGAATTTATAAGTGCATGGGTAGTGTTTGGGTGATTGGAGGAGTGCATTGATACTGCCTGGGTGACTGGAGGAGTGCAAGGGTAGTGCCTGGGTTATTCCATGAGTGCATAGGTAGTGCGTGGGTGATTGCATGACTGCAGGGGTAGTGCCTGAGTGATTGAAGGAGTGCATGGGTAATGACTGTGTGATTGCCTGAGTGCAGGGGTAATGTCGGGTGATTTAAGAAGTGCATGAGTAATGCCTGGGTGCATGAAGGACTGCATGGGTAATGCCTGGGTGATTGTATGAGTGCAGGGTTAATGTCTGGGTGATTGGAGGAGTTCATGGCTAATGCCTGGGTGCATGAAAGAGTGCATGGGTAGTGCCTGGGTGCATGGAGGAGTGCATGGGTAGTTCCTGGGTGATTGGAGGACTGCATGAGTAGTACCTGGGTGATTGCATGAGTATACAGGTAGTGCCTGGATGATTGGAAGACGGCATGGGTAGTGCTTGGGTGATTGCATAAGTGCATGGGTAGTGCCTGAGTGCATGTATGAGTGCATGGGTAGTGCCTGAGTGATTGCATGAGTGCATGGGTAGTGCCTGGGTGATTGGAGGAGTGCATGAGTAGTGCTTGGGTTATTGCATGAGTGCATAGGTAGTGCCTGGGTGATTGCATGAGTGCATAGGTAGTGCCTTGGTGATTTGTTAAGTGCATGGGTAATGTCTGGGTGATTGGAGGAGTGCATGGGTACTGCCTGAGTGATTGAAGGAGTGCATGGGTAATGCCTGAGTGATTGCATGAGTGCATAGGTAGTGTATGCATGTTTTTATAAGTGTATGGATATTGCCTAGGTAATTATATGAGTTCAGCGGTAGTATTTGAGTTATTGGATGAGTGCAAGAGTAGTGCCTGCGTAATTGAAGGAGTACATAGATAGTGCATGGCTGATTAGAGGAGTGCATGGGTAATGCCTAGGTGCATCAATGAGTGCATCAGTAGTACCTCTGTGATTCCATGAGTGCATAGGTAGTTTCTGGATGATTTTATAAGTGCATGGGTATTGCCTGAGTGATTGAAGGAGTGCATGGGTAATGCCTGGGTGATTGCATAAGTGCAGAGGTAATGTCTGGGTGATTGGAGGAGTGCATGGACAATGCCTGCGTGATTGCATGAGTGCAGGGGTAATGTCTGGGTGATTGGAGGAGTGCATGGGTACTGCCTGAGTGATTGAAGGAGTGCATGGTAATGCCTGAGTGATTGCATGAGTGCATAGGTAGTGTCTGCATGTTTTTATAAGTGTATGGATATTGCCTGGGTAATTATATGAGTACAGCGGTAGTGCTTGAGTTATTGGATGACTGCAAGAGTAGTGCCTGCATAATTGAAGGAGTACATGGGTAGTGCATGGCTGATTAGAAGAGTGCATGGGTAATGCCTAGGTGCATCAGTAGTACCTCTGTGATTGCATGAGTGCATAGGTAGTGTCTGGATAATTTTATAAGTGCATGGGTACTGCTTGAGTAATTGAAGGACTGCATGGGTAATAGCTAGGTGATTGCATGAGTGCAGGGGTAATGTGTGGGTCATTGGAAGATTGGATAGGTAATGCCTAAGTGATTGTATGAGTGCAGGGGTAATGTCTGGGTCATTGAAGGAGTGGATAGGTAATGCCTAAGTGATTGCATGAGTGCAGGGGTAATGTGTAGGTAATTGGAAGAGTGCATGAGTAATATCTGACTGATTGCATAAGTGCAAGAGTAATGTCTGGGTTGTTGCATGACTGTGGTGGAAGTACCTGGCTGATTAGAAAAGTGTATAAATAGTGCCTGGGTGATTTTTTACATGCATGGGTACTGGCTGGATGATTGGAGGAGTGCATGGGTAATGCCTAGCTGCATTGAGGAATGCATCAGTAGTGCCTGTGTGATTGCATGAGCGCATAGGTAGTTTATGCATGTTTTTATAAGTGCATGGGTGAGTCCCGGGATAGTGCCTGGGTTATTGCAGGAGTGCAATAGTAGTGCCTGGGTGATTGAAGGAGTACATGGATAGGGCATTGCTGATTGGAGGAGTGCATGAGCAATGCCTAGGTGCATCGAGGAGTGCATCAATAGTGCCTGTGTGATTGCATGAGTGCATAGGTAGTGCCTGGATGATTTTATAAGTGCATGGGTACTACTTGAGTGATTGAAGGACTGCATGGGTAATAACTAGGTGAATGCATGAGTGCAGGGGTAATGTGTGGGTCATTGGAGGAGTGGATAGGTAATGCCTAAGTGATTGTATGAGTGCAGGGGTAATGTCTGAGTCATTGAAGGAGTGGATAGGTAATGCCTAAGTGATTGCATGAGTAATGTGTAGGTAATTGGAGGAGTGCATGAGTAATATCCGGCTGATTGCATGAGTGCAAGAGTAATATCTGGGTTATTGCACGACTGTAGTGGAAGTGCCTGGGTGATTGGAAAAGTGTGTAAGTAGTGCCTGGATGATTTTTTAAGTGCATTGGTACTGGATGGATGATTGGAAGAGTGCATGGGTAATGCCTAGCTGCATCAAGAAGTGGATTAGTAGTGCCTGTGTGATTGCATGAGTGCATAGATAGTGTCTGGATGATTTTATAAGTGCATGGGTACTGCCTGAGTGATTGAAGGACTGCATGGGTAATAGCTAAATGATGGCATGAGTGCAGGGGTAATGTCTGGGTCATTGGAGGAGTGCATGAATAATGCCTAAGTGATTGCTTGAGTGCAGAGGTAATGTGTAGTCAATTGGAGGAGTGCATACGAAATGTGTGGCTGATTGCATGAGTGCAAGAGTAATGTCTGTGTTGTTGCATGACTGCACTGGTAGTCTCTGGGTGATTGCAAAAGTGTATAAGTAGTGCCTGGGTGATTTTTTTAAGTGCATGAGTACTGGATTGATGATTGGAGGAGTGCATGGGTAATGCCTAGATGCGCCAAGGAGTGCATCAGTAGTGCCTGTGTGATTACATGAGTGCATAGGTAGTGTCTGCATGTTTTTATAAGTGCATGAGTACTGCCTGGGTAATTATATGAGTACAGCGCTAGTGCCTGAGTTATTGGAAGACTGCAAGGGTAGTGACTGGGTGATTAAAGGAGTACATGGATAGTGCATGGCTGATTGGAGGAGTGCATGGGAAATGCCTAGGTGCATCGAGGAGTGTATCAGTGGTGCCTGTGTGATTGCATGAGTGCATAGCTAGTATCTGCATGTTTTTATAAGTGTATGAGTACTGCCTGGGTAATTATATGAGTACAGCGCTAGTGTCTGGGTTATTGGAAGACTGCAAGGGTAGTGACTGGGTGATTGAAGGAGTACATGGATAGTGCATGACTGATTGGAGGAGTGCATGGGTAATGCCTAGGTGCATCGAGGAGTGCATCAGTAGTGTCTGTGTGATTGCATGAGAGCATAGCTAGTGTCTGCATGTTTTTTATAAGTGTATGAGTACTGCCTGGGTAATTATATGAGTACAGCGCTAGTGTCTGGGTTATTGGAAGACTGCAAGGGTAGTGACTGGGTGATTGAAGGAGTACATGGATAGTTGCATGACTGATTGGAGGAGTGCATGGGTAATGCCTAGGTGCATTGAGGAGTGCATCAGTAGTGTCTGTGTGATTGCATGAGAGCATAGGTAGTGCCTGGATGATTTTATAAATGCTCTGGTACTGCCTGAGTAATTGAAAGACTGCAAGGGTAATAGATAGGTGATTGCATGAGTGCAGGGGTAATGTCAGGGTCATTGGAGGAGTGCATGTGTAATACCTAAGTGATTGCATGAGTGCAGGGGTAATGTCTGCAGCATTGGAGGAATGCATGGCTAATACCTAAGTGATTGCATGAGTGAAGGCGTAATGTCTGGGGGATTAGAGGAATGCATAGCTAATACCTCAGCAATTGCATGAGTGTAGGGGTAATGTTTTGCTGATTGCAAGAGTGTAGGGGTAGGGCCTGGGTAATTGGAGAGTGCATAGGTAGTACCTGAGTGATTTTAAAACTTGAAGGGTTCTGGCTGGGTGATTGGAGGAGTACAGGAGTAGTACCTGGGTGATTGAAGGACTGTATAAATAGTTCCAGGGTGATTTTATAGGTGAATGTGTACTGCCTGAATGAATAGAGCATTGTATAGATACTACCTGGACGATTGAAAGAGTGCAAGAGTAGTGTCTGGGTAATTCCATGAGTGCAGGGATAATGTTTAGGGGATTGGAGTAGTGTATAGGTACTACCTGGGTGATTGGAAAACTGTACGGGTAATGTCTAGCTAATTGCATGAGTGCACAGACAGTGCCTGGGTGATTGGAGCAGTACATAGGTAGTGTCTGGGTGATATTATAACTGTATGGGTACAGGCTAGGTGATTGAAGAAATGCATGGATAGTATATGGGTGATGGCAGGAGTGTGGGAATAGTGCCTAACTGTATAGATCAGTGCATCTGTAGTGTTTGAAAACTGGATGAGTGCATTAAATGTGACTGTAAACATTAGTTTATATTATTATGCTTTTTACATTATTTCATCTTACCTTCTTTATTAAAGAAGATACAAAACTCAGTGAAACTTTTTTACAGTAGTTTTGTTGTAAACTGAATTTAAAATCTTTTCAAACTTTAGTATTACTTTGTGTAAAAAAAAAGAAGAAAAACTGTTATTACATATAATATTATACTTTTAAGAACACAACATAATTTTAGAATTACATAACATATTCAGTTTCCCTTTTTTTGCAGTTTTCAGATTTTACTGAATTTCACCATACACAGTGATTTCAATGTAGATCATCATATAACAGCGGGGAAAAAATACAATCAATAAGATTGTAAAAAAAAAAACAAATCTGCGTTGAAAATATTAACAAGTTTAACTATCAGTTTACCTATCTACAGTTTCTAAATTACATTCTTCAACTACATTAAATCATTTATTTCTCTGAAGTACATTTTCTAAAATATACACTCTCATTTACATCGTGTATAATATAAAGATCAAATATATAAACTAGTTCTTTCAAACACAATTTTGCAAATGCAATAAGAATTAGCACAAACAATAATCCAAACAGTAATTGTTCACATCTTACCAATAGGTCGAATTATGTTTTCAAAACTTTGGCATCAAAAATATCAGATATGAATCTGGTAATTCGAAAGGCAAACTACATTTCAATTCCAAATGGGCATCATTGCAATGTGTCCATACTTGATTGCACTTTAAATAAACAGTATAGTGTCCAGATGTTGTAGTAGGTCCATCATGGAAAATAATAGCCACTGCTTTAAAAGTTCTTCCTGAAATTGATATTGACTTGTCACAAAATTTTTAATTTTGGTTTCCAATTTTCTTCCATTTGCTCTACAACGTTGTAGCATTAAAATGACATATTTTCCAAATCTTTCTATATATAATGTTGACAACATTTCTGATTTACAATGGGAGCATTTCATATCTTGATTAGCTGTTTTTACTAGTTTGTTAAAAGACACTGATTTGCAATCTGGTATTGTCAAATATATGAACCGTACAGTGTCTATTTCAGTGGTAGAAGAAAATGAACACTCTTCACATTTATGATCCCATCTGTAACTTAGTCCAAACAAATTTTCAATTTCTATTCCTTCTTCTTCCAATACTGCAAGCATAAACATAAGAAATTCTTGTGCATCTTGTTGTATAATAAGTGTAAATTGCTAATAACCAGTACATATATCCAAAAGATGCTGAATGCCAGAAACAGTATGGATTTTAATTCTATCAGTTACCAACTTTTGAAAAATATAATGTAATAAAGAACAGAATCTTTTTTCTCGATTTTCCATAATTTCATGAAGAAGATCTTCTAGATCAAAGACAACATTCACAATTACATTAGCATAGCAGTTGATACTTGAACTATTTTCTAACTGGTATCCTACAATATCATCAGCAGTGTCCATTTTAATTTTATTTGCAGCTTCATCATTCTTTTGAACTGTTTTCTTTTTTTCAATCACATTAGAATGTTTCTCATACTTCCATTTTGGACATACTACACGTTTCTCATATATGGGATATTCACCTAAGTTAGGAGCATGAAGTCTTCTTAACCGATTATACCCTCTTACAAAATTTCCATCAGCACTAATCTTTTTCTCATCAAAATCAATCAAATACAAACCAGATAATGTTCTTACTCGAGACAATGCAACATATGCCATGCCCTCTTTGAACACTGCACTTCCAATATTTACCAAAGCACTGATTACACTTAAACCTTGAGATTTATGAATGGTTACTGCATATGCTAAAGAAAAAGTAAACTGTTTACTACGAACATACAAGTATTTTACAAGCAAAAAACGAACAGCACAACGTTCGTTCTGTTTTACCTCTTCTATCTGATCAAATTTAATCTTTAAAAATTCAATTCCATTTCTATTCTGCAAATTTACAAAATCAACAACTTTTCCCATTGCTCTATTTATTAAACTTTGTTCTACATTCAAATTACGCTGTAAAATTACCCGACAATTTATACACACACATAAAGTTTTTCTAAACCTGCAGTCTTAGACACTGACTTTTCCAAAGAATCCAATTTTGACTGTAATTTCTCTGAGAGAAGAATAGTAACTCCTTCGTGTTCCATTTTATCAATAGCTTCCATTTTCACTATTGGTTGTTTTTCCAATTTCAAAAGTTCTTGATTGAATGTAGAACACTCTTGCAGTGTAGGCATTAGGCAAACTATAGACTTCTTTTCTTCCATTTTTTTATACATTATTTCAGCTGGTATGTTTTCATTTGCAAACAAGTTCGTTAAAAGCCGACTTTGTAAAGCTTCTTTACCATGTTTTGTCAAAACACTGATTCTTATATCTTGAAGAATGTTTCCATAATGTTCTTCATTTGCTTGTCGCATATTCTTAATAAGTTCTTTATATTCAAAATGAGACCAAATGTTGACGTTTCCAATACTTCCCAAAGATTTCCTAGTGTCTTCATGGACAAGTGTTTTAAAAACTGGTTGCCCTTTCACAGGAGTAAGTTGTAGTAGGTCGCCAAATACAATTACATGTTTTCCTCCAAATAGAACTTCATAATCTGTTTTTAAAATCTGTTGCATTCTTAAATGTACAAAAGCAAGCATTAAGTTTGAGACCATGCTCACCTCATCAATTATTAGAAGTTTCATTTTCTTGAGTACTCTTGAAACTTCATAGCAAGCTTCTCCAGATAGCTTGTGATATTCCAACTTATTTTCATGTTCAACTGGTAGCATGAGTAATCGATGTAACGTAATCCCTTTAATGTTGGGTGCTGCTAACCCAGTTGGAGCGGTTACAGCACAAGATAAATGTGATTCAGTGTTTTTTTGTAGATAACTGGTCAAAACTTTATTTAAGAAATGTTTTCCTGTTCCAGCTTGCCCACTGATGTACATTCAAATAGGTTTAAATGATGTGCATTGGCAATCTTTTTTTTCATGCAGTAAACCATGCTGTACCTGTTGTGTCACTTGCTGATATATTTCTTTTTGTTCAATATTTAGTTGTTCTTCCAAGTTTCCCAACTCAATAATATCCTGTTGAGCTTGTTGCATTGCTGTTTCTACTTCATTCATGGCTATTGCTGCTTCATTTTCAAGAATTGGTTGTCCTAGTGGATCTTGACTTAGTGGAGCAGAACTTTGACTATCTTGAGGACTGTCTCTAGCTATTTCAGCTGCAATAGAAGTTTCTTGTTCAATCTCTTCATTTAACATTTGTATATAATTTGGAAAAATTGTGCATTGAATGCTATCTTTACATGCATTAAAAGAATCTTCATAGCAGTGAAAATCTCCAAGTAATTCCATTTCACTACACCAAGGCTTGAAAAGTTGCAGAAGTGCTAAATAGAAAAATTCCCTTTTATCTGGAGTTTCGCAACTGAGTTTCCTGTGGTTAATAAGATTTCCTTTGGCATGTTTTACCAAACATCCATCACATCCAATTACTGCATATTTTTCTTCATTTATATTTTCTGTAACATTTCTCTTAAAACTGTAATGTTGCAGTACTTCATAGAGACATATGTTTTCCAGATGTGGACTTCTTTTGGGATAGTACGTACCCAACATATTAGTTTTAACAATATCTGTACTTTCTGGTTCATTCAATGCTAAGTATTCAATTTCTTGTACAGATTTCAATACTCAATTTCGTGTTGCAGCAAGACCTAGACTTACCCAAATGATTTCTCTTGACTTTGAATATAAACTTGCAGAGGTCAACCGATCCGAACATTCGCAGGATCCAATCTCTCGATGGGAAAGCATCTTCAAACTAAAGCTGTAGAATTTGTTACTAAGAGTCTTCACTTGTAAAATTTCTTCCCGCATTTTTTTCAACTCCGTCTTTTCAGATTTGGTTATATATGACGTAACATAGCGAGCAACAGCAATCGAATTATCTGCAACATACTGGATATCCATATTTGCATTCCACATTGTCAAAATCATTGGATTGTAGTCATTAATATACTTTGAATCTTCATTTCTTTTTATGTTGTAAGTATTCTTCGGAGATTTTCGCGTTAAAGTATGCCTTACTGCTGACATGAAACTGTTGACTCTTCCTTTTGAAATTACTGAACGTGGGAATCCAATTCGACATTTTGTATAAAACTTTCCCTTTGATGTGTATTTCTGTCGACAATATTTTCCACATCGATGACTTTGAAACCGTAAAAACTGTTGTCTCAAGTTGTTTTCTCCTCCTTCTTTTGGAATAGCACAGGTAACATACTCGTCAATGAAAGACAAAACACTTTCACCAGTATCAGTTCCAAATTTTGGTGCATTCTTGATCCATAACAGCATGTGTATATGAGGTGCACCTCTGGCTTGGTGCTCCTTTCTCCAAAAAAAATCAATAACTTCTCCAAGAGGTGGATTATTTTTATTGCAGATAAAAGACATCATAGCTTGAAGCTTATGATTAAAATATCTGCACACATTTACAGGATCCAAGGAACACAGTTCTCCAGCTGTCTTCAATACAATGTTTTTTACATTTGAAATTGCTTGTTGTAGAAATTCAAGTAAATCGTCCCATGCGTATTCAGCACAGCTAAGCGTAACAAACCACGTAGGAGTTCCTTAACATACATTTAAGTTCTCAGTGACGACAATACCAATACTCCTTAGTACCATGTTGACATGCCATCAAATTAATTAACTGAGATTCTAAATGATCGTCTCTTTGTTGAACCTTGTCCAAAAATTCCTTTGCAGAAAGATGTGTAAGATGAACTCCTGTTTTTAATATGTGGTTCACTGCATATGAAAGTCCAGACAAGTCACTTTCAAACAGAAGATGAAACAAATATGAAATACACTGTTGAAATCTTGGATCTTCTGAGTACAATCTTGTTGTACGATATTCTGAAGCTGGAATCTGTACTGGTCATTCATCATATCGTCCACCTTTTCCAGTGGGGAAGAGCTGTGGAAAACAACGAGCTTCTAAACTTTTTTCCCATACACACATGGGAGTTCCCTTCACTTTCTTCTTTTGGAATAATTCAATAGTGTTTCCTATCATTTCTTTTGAATGTAGAGGATATATACTATAATGTTCATAAATTTCTTCATTCCTCGAGTTGTTCACTTTTTCTATTTGGCCAGTTGAAATTTCTCTTTCATCTTCGAAAGATATTTTTTCTTCTTCCACATATACATTTCTATAATAAATATTGTTTTGTACAAGATATAATGTAGCCTTTTGAAGTTTGGTGACATCTACTAACTCCTGCCATATTTTCCAACTCTTTGTTGGTACACCATTACCTAGAATACCTACAGGTTCACTTTCCTCTCTCTCCACACCAACAGTTTCAATATTTTTCTTAAAATCTAAAGGTAAATACACAACTCTTCTTTTTAAACCTCTTTGTAAATCTGTTAGAGGCAGCTTAACTATTTTAGGCTCCATACGAACTATAGCCTGAAACGGGTGCACAGATTGAATAAAAATGGACTCATACGTATTTAAATCTACTAGTCCCGAAGGAATAGCTACCAACTCTAGGTTATTATGTACAGCTCTAGCTGGCATTTTGTTCTCTTGTAATTTGTTGTAGCAATATTTACAAATACGTTGATCACTATCCAATTCAAAACGAACTTCCACCAACAAATAAGAACCAAATTGCTCCCACTTATCATTGTTTTCCTCTTTACTTTTTAAATACACATCAACATTCCTAGTTTGACTTCTATAGTGAGTACGTCAACAACAAATACAAACATAGGGGCTCATTACGATGGCGGGCAGACATGAGTCCGCCCGCCATCGTTGCGGTGGTGGGGACCGCCTGCCAGTAATGCGGCGGTCCCACCACACATATTACGATGTGCCCGCCAGTATGGCGGGTGCATCCCGGGCCTTTAACATTGGGGACGGTGCTGCATGCTGCAGCACCGTTCACAATGTTAAAACCGCATGCACTGCATGGCAGGCACCACGTGGTGCCTGCCACGCAGTGCAGGGAAATGCAGGGGGTTACCATGGGTACCCCCCAGTGCAGCAACACCTCCCACCGGAACAAGGGGGGCCCGCAACGGGCCCCCAAACCCCATCCCCACCAGCCTTTCCCTCCCAACATCCTAATCTGGTGGATTGTGCCTGCTAGGCACCGCCACCATTTTAGGCACCGTCCGCCAGGCAATTGGTACAATTGCCTTTGATGGTGTAGTGGCGGGCGGACTTTGCATCCGCCGCGGTACCCACCACCATCCTAATTGGGCGGTGGGTAAAACGCTTAGTGATGGCGGAAGGACCGCCACCGATGGCGGTGGCGGGCCTTCCGCCATCCTAATCGGCCCCATAGTTTGGTTTTTCACAAGAAACTACCTTAAACTTTGTAATTTCTTCTGCAAACTTCTCAGTAGTACTATCTTCCACCTCTTCTCCAACACCTACACTTATAAAATTCTCACTTTCTCTACACTCCTCTTGAGGACCAAAGACACAAAACTGTGTATCATCAGAATTTGTTTTTTTCGCCCAATACTGAACCATGCAAAAGAGCTGTGTTTATTTCACTTAAAGATAATGCAGGACTTTTTACATAGTACAATCTTCTTACTAACTTCCGTATTTCTGAGTGATGTACTGCTAACATTCTTAAATGATGAAAAGTACTTCGGCATACTGTTCTAGTAAGACAAGCCAGAGAATGACCCTGCAAGTTAGTATATTTTCTCACTTTACAAGGATCTAGTCCTTGCAACATCTTAATCTTCTGTTTAACAATTTTTTAACCATAATCTCGTAAGAATTTTTTTTATATATCAATAGATTCCTGTCGTATACTACAAATGCTACTACAATCCCACTTATACACTGGAGCTTGTGTACGTCTCCCTTGAACGTCTTCAGCTATTACTTCTTCCACATTTCTAGGAACCATCTTTTCTTTTTCAATTGGACAACCGTTTTTAACCTCATAACAATGACCACTGGTATCAACTGCATGAACTAATGTATTTTGTTGAAAATATCTTTCTTCATTAAAAAAAGGTTCAGTATTAGAAGTATGCTACCATTCACCCGAAACATTTTTGCAAAAGTTAGTTCTATTAACCAGTCTTTTTCTTTTATTTTTCTCCTTTATAAAGTGCATTGTTTTCTTCAATGTCTTCATTCTCTTCAATGCTAATATAAACAATCTTCTTTTCAATTCAAAAGCCTTTTTGACTACACTTTCAATCTGTTGTTTTTTCTTGTAAAATGCTGATTTTCTTTTATATTTTTTGCAATCTTTCAATACATTTTGTAGGACTCTACTTTTATACATTCTCTTCCTAATGTCTTTATATTCTTTCATCCTTCTTTTAACATAGATTGTTTTCCCATAACCTGATTCTTTTAACAAATTCTTTAGTTCTCTTACCAGAAGACTTTTTCTTCAGCGTCACAAGTTGTACTTCATCTAATTTCTGCTTTTCTATCTCATTTAAATAGTACTGTTATTTTTATTGTCTTTTCTTTTGCACTTTTCTTGTCATACTGAATCTATCTTAATAATTGTGGAGAATATCTGAAAAAAACGAAAAGTTTAAATAGTTTTGTTAAATAATTTAATATTATAAAAATAATTATATACAAATATTCTCATGTATAAATAATGAAATATTTTTAATTGCATTCCAAGCTATGTCAGACACTGCACAATTCCTACAATTAGAAGACATCACAACCTATACAACAGAATAACAAAGCACAACTAAAGGATTTCTCTAATGCTAGTATATAAAGGGGGGTCACTGTTCCTTAAGAGGAGAGTTCAAAGTGGAGAAAGAAAAAGGAAAAGGTGTCCTGTGCTACTCTATGTGTGGGGACAGTGTGTCCTCATCATGATGCCCTCACACACCCCGAAGGATGTCATGCTTCATCATTGGGCTTTTTGCTCCTCGTCGGGCCGGCGCTGCAATGCCCTACGGGTCCCCCGAAGGGTCTCTTTTTTGGAGATCTTTTGATGAAACAAGCTGTTAGGTGCGTGCGTGTGAGTGGAAGTGAGGTCTCAACTAGTGTGTTAAAAAATGACTGGAGGGAGAGTGGCTATTATTTATTAAAGTGGTCCCTCTGTCATTAGTAAATGGTGTGTGGTGCTGCTAGTGGGATATTATGTCCCTCAGTAGCTGGATATGAGTCCTTAGTGGGTGTCTCTAGTGGTCGTCATGTTTCGCGCTATCTGTGGCCTCTGGAGGAGATCCAAAGCGCTTCTTCAGGACCAAGGTGAGTTTAAATAAAGTATCACTAGCGGCCTAAATTTTTCAGTGCCGCCAGGTTGATGGAAAGGAGTAGCGTCTCTCTTGTTTCTATAATTATGGCCTCATGAGATCAGTGAGGACCGATGGGAAGGTTCTCCCATTCAGCTGTGCTGCTCCACCTGCATGCCTCTCTCTGTCTCCGCCCTAAGAGAGACATAATATCCCACTAGCAGCACCACACACCTTTTACTAATGACAGAGGGACCACTTTAATAAATAATAGCCACTCTCCCTCCATTCATTTTTTAACACACTAGTTGAGACCTCACTTCCACTCACACGCACGCACCTAACGGCTTGTTTCATCAAAAGATCTCTGAAAAAGAGACCCTTAGGGGGACCCGTAGGGCATTGCAGCGCCGGCCCGACGAGGAGCAAAAAGCCCAATGATGAAGCATGACATCCTTCGGGGTGTGTGAGGGCATCATGATGAGGACACACTGTCCCCACACATAGAGTAGCACAGGACACCTTTTCCTTTTTCTTTCTCCACTTTGAACTCTCCTCTTAAGGAACAGTGACCCCCCTTTACATACCAGTTACCAATCGGGAGCAAGGGTCACTGGACCTAACAACCAGCTCCCACCGTCCCCCCATTTCTTTTTCATAAATAGGAATTTCTCTAATGCTACCCATATCAAATCTACAGTGCAGTCTGTCAACTTTTAAAGGCCTTCATAATGTTTTGATTGAGGTATGTCTCTACTTGCACATGTATTCTCATATGTGTCATACATTTGAAGATGCTTTACATATAAAACAGAAGTATACATATATTTGTATGCTTCTTTTATATATAGTATGCTAGCAAAAAGTACAGACTCATGCATGCATGGTTTCAGAAATATAATGAAACTTACAGCACAAACATGTGAAGGCTTGCTGCTTTGTTTTTACCTATACTCAATACCTAACTATTACCCCTTTCTATATCATTATTTCGTCTTTCTACACCTCTCTTCCCTCTTTCTCCACCCCTGTTCTCTCTTTCTGCACTTTTCTTCACTCTTTCTACACCCCTCTTAAATGTTTCTGCAATTCTTTTGTCTGTTTCTACAACTCTCTTGCCTCTTTCTGCACCCCTCTTGCCTCTTTGTGTACCTCTGTTCCTTCTTTCTGCACTTCTCTTGCTTCTTTCTGCACCTCTCTTGCTTTTTTCTGTACCCCTGTTCCCTCTTTCTGCACCCTTCTTCTGTCTTTGTGCATCTCTGTTTCCTCTTTCTGCACCCCTCTTGCCTCTTTCTGCACCTCTGTTGCTTCCTTCTCAACTTCTCTTGCTTCTTTCTGCAACTCTCTTGCTTCTTTCTGTACACCTGTTGCCTCTTTCTGCACCCCTTTACTTTCTTTCTACACCCATGTTGACTCTTTCTGCCCCTCTGTTCCGTCTTTCTGCACCGCTCAAGCCTCTTTATGCACTTCTGTTGCTTCTTTCTGCAGTTCTCTTGCCTGTTTTTCCACCTCTCTTGTCTCTTTCTACACCCCTGTTCCCTTTTTCTGAACCCCTCTTGTCTGTTTGTGCACCTCTGTTGGTTCTTTTTGCACTAGTTTTGCTTATTTTTGCACCTTTCTTACAAATTTTGACACTCCTCTTTCTTTTTTCAGCATACCTGTTTCTCCTTCTCCACCTCTGTTGGTTCTTTCTACACTACTCTTGCTTCTTTCTACACCTCTCTTCCCTCTTTCTGTATCTCTCTTATCTCTTTCTGCACCTCTGTTGCTTCTTTCTGCACTTCTCTTGCCTCTTTTTCTACCCCACGTGACTCTTTCTACACCTCTCTTCTTTCTTTCTGCACTTCTCTTACTTCTTTGTACACTTTTAATACTCCTTCTGCACTGCTCTTGCCTCTTTTTACATCCTTCTTCCCACTTTATGAACTTCACTTGACTCTCTCTGCAACCGTCTCGCCTCTTTCTGCACCTCTTTTGCTTGTTTATGTACTTCTCTTGCTTCTTTCTGTACCTTTCTTGCTTCTTTCTGTACCCTGTTGCCTCTTCCTACACCCTTTGTCCCTCTTTGTACACCTCTGTTGACTCTTTATGCACTCCGCTTCCCTCTTTCTGTACCTCTCTTGTCTCTTTCTATACCTCTATTGCTTCTTTCTACACTTCTCTTGCCTCTTTCTCCACCCCACTTGCCTCTTTTTCCACCTCTCTTCCTTCTTTCTACACTTCTCTTACTTCTTTGTACACTTCTGCTACTCCTTCTGCACCTCTCTTGCCTCTTTTTACATCCTTCTTCCCTCTTTCTGAACCTCTCTTGCCTCTTTCTGCAACCCTCTTGCCTCTTTCTGCACCTCTGTTACTTGTTTGTGTACTTCTCTTGCTTCTTTCTGTGGCTTTCTTGCTTCTTTCCGTACCCCTGTTGCCTCTTTCTATACCCTTCTTCCCTCTTTCTGTACCTCTCTTGTCTCTTTCTGCACCTCTCTTGCTTCTTTCTGCACTTCTCTTGCGTCTTTCTCTACCCCACTTCCCTCTTTCTGCTCCTCTCTTACTTTTTTCTCTACTACTCTTGCTTCTTTCTACACTTCTGTTACTCTTTCTGCACCCCTCTTACCTCTTTCTACATCCTTCTTCCCTCTTTCTGTTTTTTTCTTGAATGTTCTGCACCCCTGTTTCCTTTTACTGCACCTCTCTTCCATGTTTCAGCAACTGTCTTGCTCTTTCTGCAGTTGTCTTGTCTCCTTCTGTTGCTTCTTTCTAAACTTCTCTTGCAAATTACCTCTCATCGCTCCTTATGCACCCCTCTTGCCTCCTTCTGCACCTCTGTAGCTTCTTTCTGCACTGCTCTTGGATCTTTCTGCACTTATTTTGCCTGTTTGTGCACTTCTCTTGCCTCCTTCTGCACCTCTGTTCCTTCTGTCTGCACTTCTCTTCCTTCTTAGTTATTTATTTTGACTATGTTCAATACCTTACTACTAGTAAAATGGTAAAGCAGCAGCACCAGAAAACTAATATTTAACATATGATGACTGACAAATTAGTGATTATGATACTTTGTAAGACTCTCTGGAAAAGTTCGCTTGAAGTACACTAAATAAATCTAAGTATCTCTTTGAAATATAAAGTGCACTCTCTCAACTTTTAACATTTTCATGATCTTCTGTTTAAGATATGTATGAACTTGCACATGTATTGTGATATGTCTTATACATCTAAACGTACTGCACATATAAAACACAAGTATACATCTATTTGTATGTTTCTTTGATATATGATACTACTAACAAAAGGTACAGACATATGCATGCATGTTTTTAAGAAGATTGTGAGACTTACACCAGAGACATATGAAAGATTGCTGCTATATCTTTCACTAGGCCCAACAACCTATGTAGTCATAGAACGATGAAGCAGCAGCACAAAAGTGAGGTTTAAGGCATATTAAGAGAAGAATCAATTATAACGCTACTTTGTATCAGTCTGTGGAAAGCTACACTTCAAGTATACCACATAATTTTCATTATCAGCTACAAATCACAACACCAATCTGTCAAGTTTTAAGGTCTGCATAGTGTTGTAACTAAGTTATATCTCTACTTCCACATGTATTCTGATACATATTATGCATCTGAAGATGGTAGACATATAAAACACAAGTATACATTTATTTGTATATTACTTTAATATATATGATATTGCTACCAAAAGGTCCAGAAATATGTATAAATGGTTTCCGTAATACGTTAAGACTTACAGCCAAGATATATGATGGGTGTATCTCAGTGATTGCATGACTCCATGGGTAGTGCCTGGGTGATTGTATGAGTGCAAGGGTAATGTTTGTATAATTGCAAGAGACATTGGATACTAATTAACTGAATGCATAAGTGTAGACATAGAGATTGTGTGCATGGATAAGGGCATGGATAGACCCTGAATGCATAGATTACTGTATAAGTAGTGCCTACATGAATGAATAAGTACAACAGTAGTGTCCAGGTGTTAGTATGAGAGCAACAATTCTAGTTGGGTAATTGTACAAAAGGATGAATACTAACTGGCTGATTACATGAGTGCATAAGTACTGCCTGAGTGATTTAATGAGTGCATCAGTAAATAAAATGAATACCATCATCATCAACTTTATTTCGATCATAGAAGATCATAAAAGTACACAGTACATTATATATAAAATACAAAATGTAAAAAGATAATCTTAAATAACTTTGTTACCATAAAAGTATGTTTAAAATCTTAGGGGCTAAAAATTTGATACGTCTTAAAGTGCATTTAGTGCGCCTAATCCAAAGTGCATGCCAGTATCTAGACAGGCCAAAAACCACTACTCTGCGAGTATCAGTCATCAAGTTTCTTAGCACCTCAAGGTAGTGGCCCGGACCGACTAGTTTACACAGTGGGATTATCCATTTTTTCCTTGAATATTTGTATTATGGGCAAAAAAATAACAGATGTACAATAGTTTCGGACTGTCATTACACGCTGGACAAAGTTCGTCGTTAAGAACGTCATTACACCACTTTAAACAGAACTGCTTTGTAGGGAGGGTCTTGTAACGGTACTGGAGAAATAATTTTCGTGCCATTGGGTGGACAATTTCATCTATTGTGTCCTCAAAACAGATTTGAAATTTAAAATTCAGAGGTCAAGCGTCCCTTGGTTTTTACCAGTGCTTTCCTTGATATAGCTTCCCAAAACCTTTCTTTCAGCCTTACTCTTGGTATGATGGCCAGGACTTTCTGGGCTTGTCCAAAACCCATCCATCCCAAGCCTCCCCAGTAACTCCCTTTGTGATCTGAACCAGGGGATTCAGGATATCGATGGTAACCTCAGGAGCTCAATTAATGGCTCCCGGTAAGAGGCAAGCTCATCCACTGACCATAACCTGTGCCAGAACATTAGAATTTTGTAGTTTAATTTGTGTACTAGCTGTCTGTGTGCAAGATCCAAATAAAGGGGCACCAGTGGGGTGCTGGAAGGTAAGTCCATCAAAGATCTAAGGAAACGATTCTCAATTACAGACAAGCAATTGGTAGTGCCAGTGCCGCACAGCTCAGCTCCGTAAAGTGCCCTCCCTAAAACCTTAGTGTTATAAATTTCCAGGGCTGGAGCGAGCTGCCTAGACAGTGTTTTCCTATGTATTTTGGTGATGTTAGCAGTCTGGTGTATTACTTGCATTTTGACTTTCTCAATATGTGCAGCCCAGTTAATTGTTGGTGTCAAACGGATGCCGAGATAATCAAAGGCATCAACTTGCTCCAGCTTACTGTTTCCAATTGACACCGATCTTTTGGTGGGGTTGGCCGCTCCATTTTTAAAAATCATTTATTTGATTTTGGACTCATTTAGCAACAGCCCTCGGTCATCACAGAACTTAATAAAATCATTTAAAAGCTGCTGTAGTCCCTGCGGTGATTTGAAAATTTAAAGCGTGTCATCGACAAAAAGAAGGGCAGGAACTCTTTTACACCGATTTTTGGAGCATCGCACCCATCTCTATCAAGAAAGTCGACAACACCATTAATAAAAAGGGTAAAAAGTGTGGGGGCTAGAACACATCCCTGCCTTACTCCACAACGAACTGGGAAGGGATCTGTGACTTTATTGTTCTCCCCCCACCTCATCTGTGCTGTGTTGGATGAATGTAATCTGATTAAAACATCTAAAAGATTCATCGGAATACCCTGTTCCTTTAAAATACTCCAAAGCCTTGCACGCAGGACTAGGTCAAAAGCAGACAGTAGGTCGACAAAGGCCACAAAAATCTTTTCTCCCTTAGCTGCCACTTCCTTCCAATGTATGCAGAGAAGGCGGAAAGCTTGATCCAAGGTACTTATCTTTGCTCGAAAGCCTGCTTAAAAATTGCTTAAAATACGGGACTCAAGGATCCAATCCTGTATTCGTCCTAGGATTTGCTTACAGAAAATCTTCTGTATGGAGTCGATAAGGCTTATTGGCCTATAGCTGGCTGGCTTTGCTCTGTCCCCCTTTTTGTAGATAGGGACAACTTCTGCAATTTTCCAAGAGGAAGGAATAGGAGTACCCACTAAGATTGAGTTAGTCAAAAGATTTATGTAAGATCCCCAGAGTGTTATGTCCTCTTTATATTAATCATTGGGGATTCTATCTGGTCCAGGGGCACGGGCTGAGACGCAAGAGCGGATTGCTGCTTCTGTTTCTTCTATAGAAAAGGAGAGATCTCCACCCTCATTGACAGGCATCATCCCGCTTCCCTGGGAAACTCCCTCAGCTATTATATCCCTGGATTTGTAAAGAGAGCCAAAGTGCACTACCCACTCCTCGGGATGAACTGTGGATTCTAGGGCCCTCCCACTCCCCTTAAGCCAATATGCCGCTATGCTCCAAAAACTCTTGGAATCTATGACTAACAGTGCATTCCTTAAAGAGGACCACAATGAGCCTTCCCACTCTTTCTTTGCAGACTCGATTGCCCACCTATACACAACTCTGCAGGCCACAACCTCAGGATGGTATTTATGCTTTATGGCCTGTATGAGCGCCTCCTTTGAAAGCCTACAGTCCTTGTTATACCAAGTGCCCTGGCGAGATGACTACCGGTGTGTACAGTTCCCTTCCTTTTTCTGCGGTTTACACAGTTGGGTTAACAGTTCCCTTATCTCAGTATATAGTCTCTCGTGGCTCGGGCTCAGTGTCTCCACAATTTTGTTAATGGGATAATTTGCTAGCTCATCAATAAAAACAGACTTGACTCTTAGCCGCGTCTAATTTCTATAGGTGTCCCTCCACCTAATCCCATCTAATTGCTCTCTGGTTATTTGTATTTGACAGAACACCTAGATCTGGACTACCCCTTATGTCTGGCTTGAAAGTGCCCTGCTTAGTGAGTATAAGTACTAATGTGTTGTGGTCACTATCGACCCTCTTGGCCACTGTCATGTCTTGAACTGAATGCCAAAGATTGAGAGATACCAGGCAATAATCTATTCTACTTTCGTAGCCTGGTCTATTGAAAGTAGGGTCCCCATTGGGATCAGAGTTGGTCCTCCCATTTGTGGCTCTCAAATCATGCTGCATAGTAAGAGCCAACAACTGGGCACCTCTCTTAGACCACCTAACTAAGGGGAGATCTAGTTGTGGTATTTGCCACTCTCTATCCCAGTCATCAGTCAAATCTGAGGGGATCGGGGCAAGCGGTTCAAGCGTGCAGTTAAAATCACCAGCAACTAGTGTAGGGGTGTTATCTGCATAGTGAGACAAAGCGAGATCAAGGGTATACAATGTATTGGTTTCCTCCTGACCCCGCAGCACTTTATTACATACATTAAATATCCTTAATCTCTGTCCACTATAAAAGGTAAGCTCCAGCGCTAAGATTTCTTGGGAATCACCAGTGTTTGACTTTGACCCCTAGTTCGTTTTTTACCCATACCGCTAGTCCTCCTGAGTGTCTTCCCAGCTCTTTTCTCGTGGCATTAGTAGCATAAGCAGAGAAGCCACATCTGTGTGGACAGTGCAGACTCCAAGTTTTGTGGTATAGAATTACATCAAAGGAGTCTACAAAAGAACACCATTCCGGATCAGCCAGTAGCTTTGAGATCCCAGCCACATTCCACACAAGAACCCTTAATGGGGGGTTAGGAGAATCACCCCCTTTCACATCCCCAAGAATTGGGGCAATCACACCCCTGCTTTCGTCCACAGAGACAGTCTCGCAAATTGTCTGTGGGTCAATAGCTGGGTTAAGTGGTGCAGGGGAATTTGTTGGTGAAGGGCTAAAAGGTGTAGCCCTGGTTCTGATTTATGTTCCTCACAAGCGCTTAGAGACCATTGGTGATTTTGGCGCTATATAAATGGCAATTAACATAACATAACATAACAGGTGATGTCACTATGGCACCTAAGAGACCTTCCTTATTTTCCAGTTTTGGAAAATACTCTCCATTCGCCCCTATAAAAGAAAGGCAGTCCTAGTGGGACTAACCCACGAGATGTCAATGGTGGCCTAGTGGATGTTCCAAAACAAGACAACAGCAGGGACCTGAGGGGGGTACCAGCTGGGGGTCTGTAACTAGTAGAGATACGGGTGGGTGCTTGGGAGATTACACATGAATCAATTGACAGCAATCCAGAGATTATACCCTCGTCATGGAAGCTAACCTCAATCATGTCCCAAATTGATTTCTGCATGGGGACTCTTTTTAACAATTGTATATCATCTCTGCTGATTGAGTAGCAGTGTCGAGTAGACCTGAGCCAGTAGATGACCTTGTTCTTGAGTGAGTCTTGGTCTTTACGTCTTCCCAACTGGAGTTTTGGGACTTCTGTGAGGTAGATCACCACTCGATTGTCCCATTCCTGGGATCTCATGTAAACACCATCCCTTACTATCCCCTTATCTAGGGCCCTTTCATAGTCTTGCTTAGACAAGTCCCTTTCATCTAGAACTACCTCTCCTCTGTCTATCCCGCTGCCTTGGACAAATCCTAGTGCAGTCCTTGTTATTGAGCTGAGTATACCTTTTGAGCTACCGTACTCAGTAGTATGTGTCAATGAAGGAGTACACCTAGTTTGCATAGAATCTTGGGTTGGGTTTGCATTGGCCAGCGTGCTTTTTTCGACCCCCCTAGTGGCCAAACTAGTTGGTGATATTGTGATTTCTGATCGGGCCAGGTTCTCACCATTTACCCTCTCGAGCAAGCTAGCGACCTTCATTCTTTGTGTAATTACTTCATCTTTCAATGACTCAATTTGATCCTTCAGTGTCCGGATTTCACCAGCAGAGATTGTACATGACTCTTCGGGGTCACTCCCAACCATCCCCAGCCCAGTTTCCTCAGTTGCAAGTACATCAAATCTATTATGGCACTCAATATGTACAGACGGTATTATACTAGACGCTCTTTTTGAGACATTACAGGGTGGGATAATAGATACACTAGGCTCCGCTTCAAAGGGCCCAATAGCTGTAGCCTTGCTGAGTCTCTTGTTGTGCTTTTTGAACATTAAAGGTATCTGTGTGGCCACTTTTTTTGCTGTGGGTGGTTCAGGAGAGGTGCCTATTATAGTGCCTGAGGCATTCGGAGGGATAGTGGGACTGCCAAACGGAGAGGTGGAGCATAAAGGACCAGAACAGGCTATGTCGTGGCATTCGGACAGGATAGTCTCAATCTTATCCATTGTCTCTTGACAGACTACACTAGAGGGCCTCTTATTGTGCGACACCGGGCCCTGGGCTTTTCTTTTACCCATCTCTAGATGTGTATCTAATAGCTTTCAATGTCACCAGGGGCACCAGAGACGTTAATTCAAAATCCAAGTGGAACACCCCCCTCCACAGAGTTCCCGAAGAGGTACTGTTAGGTCACAGTTACAGGTCGTAGATTGCAGAAGATGATTTTTAAAGACACATGGCCGCTATTACAGTCAATATAAAGGATATGCCAAAAAGAAGTTCAAAGCGGACACTTACAAATTTGGGGCAGCATCTAAAATGGCCAAGAGGGATGGCCCCGCCCCAGTTCTTCCTGTCGGTGACAGGCGCAGACAGGCCCGCCCTTGGCCTGGGCTTCGCCCGGGTGCAGCCCGGGCACGCCCGCGAGGGGCCCAGCCACTGCCTTTATGCACCTCTGGGCGCAGGAATGACGTGGCAACGCCCCCGAGGGCTGCTGGGGCTTGTGGTCCTGGTCCTGGGCCTGGATGATTGACTGCCCCCTTCTCCGGACTTCAAAATACAGGCTCCCAAGCTGCGGGGCCCAGCCGCTGCCTTTATGCGCTTCCGGGCGCAGGGATGACGCGGCAATGGCCACGAGGGCTGCTGGGGCTTGTGGTCCTGGTCCTGGGACTGGCCAATTGACTGCTTCCTCCTCCGGACTTCAAAAAACGGGCTCCTGCACTGCGGGGCCCAGCCGCTGCCTTTATGCGCCTCCGGGTGCATGGATGACATGGCAACGGCCGCGAGGGCTGCTGGGGCTTGTGGTCCTGGTCCTGGGCATGGCCAATTGACTGCCACCTCCTCCAGACTTCAAAAAACGGGCTCCACAAGTCGTGACTGACAGCATGGATAACTACATGGATAGTGCCTGAGTGATTACATGAGTGCAGGGGTAGTGTCTGTGAGATTAGAGGACTGCATGAGTACTACCTGAGTGATTAAAGAAGTGCATAGGTAATGCTTGCGTGATTGCATGACTGCATGGGTAGTGCCAGAGTGATTGGAGGAGTGCATGGGTACTGTCTGAGTGATTGAAGAACTGCATAGGTAATACCTGGGTGATTATATGATTGCAAAGATAATGCTAGCGTAGTTAAAGCAATGCACAGATGCTGCCTTGGTACATCGAAAAATGCATGGATAGTGTCTGACTGATTGGAACAATGCATAGATAGTACCTGGTTGATTGCATGAATGCAAGAGTTCTGCCTGGGTCATTACATAAGTGCATGTGTAGTGGCTGGATGATTGAAGGCGTGCTTTGGTAATGCCTGTCTGATTGCATGCATGCAGGGATAATGCCTAGGTGATTGCATGAGTGTAGGGATAATGCCTGGGTAATTGCATGAGTGCAGGGGTAGTGTCTAAGTGAATGCATGACTGCAGGGGTAGTGCCTGTGTGATTCTATGAGAACAAGAGTAGTGCCTTGGTGATTGCAGGAGTACTAAGGTAGTGCCTGGGTGATTGCATAAGTGCATAGGTAGTGCCTGAGTGATTTTATAAGTGCATGGGTACTGGCTAAGTGATTGGAGGAGTGTAAAGGTAGTGCCTGGGTGATTTTATAAGTGCATGGGTACTGGCTAAGTAATTGGAGGAGTGCATAGATCCTGACAGGGTGATTGGAAGAGTGCAAGGGTAGTGCCTGGGTGATTGAACCAGTGTATAGCTAATGCAATGGTGATTGCATGAGTGCAGAGGTAATGTCTGGGGGATTGCATGAGTTGAGGGGTAATATCTGGGGGATTACATGAGTACATAGTAACTGCCTGCGTCAATTTATAAGTGAATAGATACTAGCTAACTGATTGGAGGAGTGCATAGATCCTGACAGGGTGATTGGAGGAGTGCAAGGGTAGTACCTGGGTGATTGAATCAGTGTATAGCCAATGCATTAGTGATTGCATGAGTGCAAGGGTAATGTCTGGGGGATTAGAGGATTACATAGGTAATGCCTGGTTGATTGCATGAGTGCAGAGGTAATGTCTGGGGGATTACAGAAATACATAGGCAGTACCTGGGTGATTTTATAAGTGCATCGGTACTGCCTGGTTGATTGCAGTAGTATTGTGGTACTGCCTGAGGGATTGGAGGAGTGTAAAGGTAGTGCCTGGGTGATTTTATAAATGCATGGGCACTGGCTGAGTGGTTATATAATTACAGGGATAGTGCCAGCGTGATTGGAAAAGTGGAAAGGTAGTACCTGGATAATTATATAAGTGCAGGGGAAGTGGCTCGGTGATCGAAGGACTGCAGGGGTAGTGGCTGGGTGATTGAAGGAGTGCAGGGGTAGTGCCCGGGTGATTGCATGAGAACAAAGGTACTACCTGGGTGATTGGAGGAGTACTAGGGTAGTGCCTGGGTGATTGCATAAGTGCATAGGTAGTGCCAGAGGGATTTTATAAGTGCATGGGTACTGGCTAAGTGATTGGAAGAGTGCATAGATCCTGACAGGGTGATAGGAGGAGTGAAGGGTATTACCTGGGTGATTGAGCCAGTGTATAGCTAATGCATTGGTGATTGCATGAGTGCAGAGGTAATATCTGGGAGATTAGAGGAGTAAATAGGTAATGTCTGGGTGATTGCATGAGTTGAGGCGTAATATCTGGGGAATTACAGGAGTATGTAGGAACTGCCTGAGTGATTAGAGGAGCACATACGTAATGTCTGGGTGATTGCATGAGATGAGGGGTAATATCTGGAGGACTACAGGAGTACATAGGAACTGCCCGGGTTATTTTATAAGTGCATCAATACTGCCTAGGTGATTAGAGGAGTGCATAGATCCTGACAGGGTAAATGGAGGAGTGCAAGGGTAGTACCTGGGTGATTGAATCAGTGTATAACTAATGCAAAAGTGATTGCATGAGTGCAAGGGTAATGTCTGGAGGATTAGAGGAGTACATAGGTAATGCCTGGGTGATTGCATGAGTGCAGAAGTAATGTCTGGGGGATTACAGAAGTGCATAGGAAGTGCCTGGGTGATTTTGCATCAACCAGGCATCTGTAATGCCTGGTTGATTGCAGTAGTATTGTGGTAATGCCTGAGTGATTGGAGGAGTGTAAAGGTAGTGCCTGGGTGATTTTATAAATGCATGGGCACTAGCTGAGTGGTTGCATAATTACAGGGATAGTGCCAGCGTGATTGCAAGAGTGGAAAGGTAGTACCTTGAGAATTATATAAGTGCATGGGTAGTGCCTGGGTGATCGAAGGACTACAGGGGTAGTGGCTGGATGATTGAAGGAGTGCAGGGGTAGTGCCTGGGTGATTGCATGAGAACAAAGGTACTACCTGGGTGATTGGAGGAGTACTAGGGTAGTGCCTGGGTGATTGCATAAGTGCATAGGTAGTTCCAGAGTGATTTTATAAGTGCATGGGTACTGGCTAAGTGATTGGAGGAGTGTAAAGGTAGTGCCTGGGTGATTTTATAAGTGCATGGGTACTGGCTAAGTAATTGGAGGAGTGCATAGATCCTGAGAGGGTGATTGGAGAAGTGCAAGGGTATTGCCTGGGTGATTGAAACAGAATATAGCTAATGCATTGGTGATTGCATGAGTGCAGAGGTGTTGTCTGAGGGATTAGAGGAGTACATAGGTAATGTCTGGGTGATTGCATGAGTTAAGGGATAATATCTGGGGGATTACAGGAGTATATAGGAAGTGCCAGGGTGACTTTATAAGTGCATCGGTACTGTCTGGGTGATTGGTGTAGTACTGTGGTTGTGCCTCAGTGATTGGAGGAGTGTAAAGGTAGTGCCTGGGTGATTTTATAAGTGCATGGGTACTGGCTAAGTGTTTGGAGGAGTGCATAGATCATGACAGTGTGATTGGAGGACTGCAAGGGTAGTGCCTGGGTGATTGAACCAGTAAATAGCTAAGGCATTGGTGATTGCGTGAGTGGAAAGGTAATATCTTTGGGATTAGAGGAGTAAATAGGTAATGCCTGGGTGATTGCATAAGTTCACAGGTAATATCTGTGGGACTACATGAGTACATAGAAAGTGCCTGGGTGATTTTATAAGTACATCGATACTGCCTAGGTGATTAGAATACTATTGTGGTAGTGCCTCAGTGATAGGAGGAGTGTAAAGGTAGCGCCTGGGTGAAATTTATAAGTGCATGGGTACTGGCTAAGTAATTGGAGGACTGCATAGATTCTGAGAGGGTGATTGGAGGAGTGCCAGGGTATTGCCTGGGTAATTGAACCAGTGTATAGCTAATGCATTGGTGATTGCATGAGTGCAGAGGTAATGTCTGGGGGATTAGAGGAGTACATAGGTAATGTCTGGGTGATTGCATGAGTTAAGGGATAATATCTGGGGGATTACAGGAGTATATAGAAAGTGACAACAGGATGTGGGAGCACACCGCTGACCTCTCAGGCAAGGTTCGCCCCTAGCATTCTGGTAAATGCAGTTTCTTGTAGATCGCTCCGATATTTTCGAGTGTTTCGCCAATGTTGGCGCAGATAGTGCTGATCTCTAAACACGTGTTTCTGGTTTGTTAACCGTCATCAGTAGAGAATACAGTCTTGTATTTTGGGGTTTGCTGAGTAGGCTGCCAAACATTATATCAGGTCCGGTACATCTCACTGGCGCGCAGGTGCTTCATCCACGAGCTTGTCAGCTCAATGACTCAAGGGAGTACTTTAAATAGACAACAGGATGTGGGAGCACACCGCTGACCTCTCAGGCAAGGTTCGCCCCTAGCATTCTGGTAAATGCAGTTTCTTGTAGCTCGCT
>CAWUFW010023761.1:0-70007 GCA_963921515.1 Calotriton arnoldi | reverse complement strand
CCCGCTGATTGGGGGTGGAAGACGGCATGAAATTTTGTTTACCCCCAACCCCCTCCAGTATGTTCTGTATCACTTCGGCTACGAAGTGTGGGCCGGTGTCGCTCCATAAGAATTCATGCAAGGCCGTGCCGGGAAGAATTCTTTCAAGCAATACTTTTGCAGTGGACTATGGCTTGGTATTGTCGCGGGTGGGATATGCCTCCACCCATTTGCTAAAGCGCACACAACCACCAGGACATATTTGCAGACCATGGCATCTCTCTAGTTGGATGTAATCCATTTGAAGGACCAGAGGGGTGATCAGAGACTCCAAACCCTCCCCGTGGAGTACTACTGGCCCACTCCCTGGGTTGTGTTGTGGGCATACTATACATTGTTGTACTAGGCGCTTTGCAGATTCTGTTATCTTGACATTATGCCATACTCTTGTGATTAGTTCAATCATGGGGGTGGAGCCTATGTGTGCTGGTAAATGTGCCATGGTCAATATGGGGATGAGGTAGGCATTGGGTAACAGCCATTTATTTCCGTCTTTGAGCTGCTCCAGCAATTTCCTCGTCTTTTAGTCCCACCTTTTCCCACTCGGTCAATTCTTCTTGTGTGCCTATGTAGTCTGTATGTCACCTTGCAGTGGTCCTAGCATCAGTTCATTGTTCAGCTTGTGACCTGGTCTCACATACATTCGTGTCATGGTTCCTGTCTTCTGCTGGTGGCTCGGGCAGTAACGTGCTGCTAGCGCATTTCCTGTCCAATGAGATCTTGTCACTTTCCTATGTGGCTTGGCATTTTATCACTGCTAGCTTTTTAGGGGAGGAGGACTGCTTCCGTCAAGGCGGAGACTGAAATCTCCATGCAGGATGGGTGTACCGTGTGAAGTCAAGGAGCCACTCTTTCTTTCCATAGAATCCCGAAGTGGTGAACCACCCGAAGGCGTATTGGCTGTCGGTGTATATGTTAACTGTGCGTGCCAGCTGCTAAAATACATGCTCGTGTGAGGGCAATGAGGTTCTGCTGCCTGGGCGGAACGTTGGGCAATACGGGCTGGCTGTTTCTAGAAATGGTTCGGGCTGTGGTGACAGCGTGCTGCAGCTGCAGGTGGTGCCGTCGGGGAGTTTGATGCTGCGAACCATCCACCCATAGTTCTCCATCTGGCTCTAGAAAGGCGGTGTCTCTGAGGTCTGTCTACTTTTTGTTTGTTCATCGGTTAGTGTCACACAGTGGCGTGTAGTGGAGCCACGTTAGAATCGTTCTCGGGTAGGGGCTAACAGTGTGGCTGGATTGAGGAGTGGTGCATCGACTTCCCAGGGTAGTGTGCGGTCCTAAGCACAGGGTCAACTCATATCCTGTCAGTCGGGCGCTAGTCAAAGTGTTGGGTTTTGGTCTGGTTCAGTAGTGTGTCGACTGCATGGGGTACTAAAACAGTGACTGGATTGGAGAGCACTGTTCCTTCGGCTCACGGGCGTATTGATGCCGCTGCAGCTGCCACAGCGCGCAGGCACGCTGGCAGTGCTCTGGCTACTGGATCGGGAGTGGCAGAAAAATATGCACAAGGGCGTTGTTTGCTGACCAATTGATTGTGTTAGGACAGACAATGCACATCCCTTCCCTTTTCGTGTGTGTAGAAGGAAGAATGGTTTACTTGGAGTAATCTGGGGTTCCTAGGATTGGTTCTGAGCAAAGGGTGTTGCGTGGTTCTTTAAAGGCTGTCTGGCATTCGGGGTCCAGGGAGAGGTGAGGGGATGTCCTTAGCTAGGAGGGAGAGAAGGGGTTTGACATAATGAGGCTAAAGTTCGGTAACCACTGTCTTGCAAAGCGAGGTGGGGCCTATCAAAGAGCGGACTTGCTTCTGATATTTGGGGACAGGGTGTTCTAGAGTTTGTCTGGATCCTGTCAGGCGTGAGTTTTCTCCTTCTTCTTTTGATAAGAGGTGACCCAAATAGGTCACTTGTGATTCCTACAGAACTGCAGTTTCTCTTCGGGAGACAGCATTGTGACCATTCTCTCTAGCAAGGAAATGAAGTAGTTTGATGGTGGCTGTGACGGCTATTGGTATGGTGTCTGCTGCTAGAAAGGATGTTGTCTACATATTGTATTAGTGCCACTCCATCCGGCAATGGTGTATGAGCGATCCAGCTGTCTTCCCAAGCGCCTGGCTATAGATACTTGGGCTCTCAGTGTACCCCTGGGGTGCTCTACAAAATCTATACGAGAGAACGGGAATTTAGGGTGAAATCCAAAAAGATCAGCGGCTGTCCTCGTGTATAGGTATGGAGAAGAAGGCGTTCTTGAGGTCGATCACAGTGAAGGTGGTGGCAGTGGAGGGGATTAAAGTCAAAATTGTCGTGATGTCGGGAAGCTTACCTGGGTATTGTGGTACTACGATTTTGTTTACCTCCCGCAGGTCAATGATGAAGCGGTAGGCTTTCCATCTCCCTCTCCTGTCTCTTTACAATCGGTAGTATGGGACTCAGTTACAAATGTTGCTCACTGCTTCCTCTACCACCCTGCCTCTGCCAAGAGTGTATGATCTCTGTTAGTGCTTTCTCACCCTCTGGCGATATTTTGTACTGCGGTACCTTCGGTAGAGGTTGCAGATCCTGTCGTATTGTTACGTGTACTGGGTCAATCATCGTTCAGGTCCTGCGTCCTGAATCAGCCTAGCCCATAAAAGTGTGATGGCAAAGTGTCCAGTAGGGATGTGTCCAGTCTCAGAGATGGAAAACATGTGCTGAAAAGGGTTCTCTCTATGACGTTGGGGGTTGTCATACAGGATGACACGCACTCCGTCTGGTGAGCATCCTGATAGTCGCATGGAAGTGTTTCAAAGGTCGAGGCCCATAGTAGGCGCCTGGGGGTGTTCGTATGAGAGGAGGGAATGTCGTTTCGGCATTTGCTGTCAAGATTAAAAGGGATGGGTCGGGACAAAGAAAGAGATTTGGTGGAGGGCGTACCGTCAAATCCTGTTGAGGTCACATGTGAGCCCTGACAAGGGTGCCCTTGGAATCAGTACGTTTGGATAGTGCACTCACGATGTTGCTCCTGACCGATCTACCAAAAATGGCGACCTTGTGCCCAGGGACCTCAGCGGTAACATAAGGGCCTTGCTGATCAACGCAGAGCTCCAGCTGGATCCCCTTCCTTGCCCGGTGGCTGTCCTATGGCAAAGTCGTACGTATTGTGCATATAATCTGTCTGTTGGTACTGATTCTGTATGGGATGGTCAAATGCGTTCCATTCTTCCTGGCCTTTCACTAAACGCATGCTTCACTCGCGCGTACCCTCTTCCACGCGTCCTCTTCCTCTGTCCACTTGCATATTTCCCTCAGCCCCTCTGCCCCTAGCAGCTCCTAACAAAGCCGGGCGTTGGGATTTCCAGTCGTCCATATTTATGCAAAATGCACAGTGATCCTGTCCACTGGGTCTTGGCAGCATCCTACATATGATGTAGATGGATTGGTCCTAGGTGGCTGCACTCTAGGGGTATTCTGCTGGTTTCACTCCCTATATTGCTCCCCTCCTGTGTTCGCCCCTGGAGTTGTGCTATCATTACCCTTTCCTTCAAGTCCTTCTTTTTCCTTTCTGTAGCCCACGTCATTTTCGTTTCTCTGATGCTCGTAATACTGGGCCATTTGAAGAGAAATGGCCGTCGGTTCAGATGCTGCCCAGCTACTTTTCGCTGGCTTGTAGTTTCTGGGACGCATCTGGCAGTAATCCTTTGGCGTAGTTCTGCACAAATAAGTGGTGTCCGGTTTGCGGTGGACATGTCTTGTCCCACTGTAATCAGAAGAAGGCACAGTTTCAAATCTGGAGAAGTACTCTGAGAACGTCCTCTTGTGGTTTTCTGGCGGCATGCTTGGTTACTATGGACCAGTCTATCTTTTTCTTCTGGGATCAAGCGTTTTCACTTTCTGCACTATTTTTGTCAGGGAGGTCTAATATTGCTTTAACTTGGTTTTTGACCAGGGGTTCACATTTGTTTATCTAGTGTGTCGAGTTGTTCCCAGAGTATGACCAAACAGTTCGGTATGGTTCACTTTCTTAACCTGTTTCCACACATCTGCTGTGCAAACATAACCCAGAAAGAACAAGTCTAATGATCGGCAAGTGTCATTATTGTTGATCCCAGAGCGGTACCTAGCTCCGGCGTAAAGCGGTGGGGGTTCTTTAAATGTAAATCCGGCAAAGATTTACTGGAAGGTCAGGATGTTCTGTCTGTCCCATGGCTTGATACACCCAGTTGTAGACCACCCTTTCCTCTAGCGTCTTGATGGTTGCCATGCGTCATTAGTCCCTTGTCCCTCTGGGAGGTACCCAGTAAGGGCAGCTTCTTTTATTGGCATCATGCTATCTGTTTTTCCACTGGGAGTCCTGCTACCTTAGTTGTCCTGTCCCTATCTATCTGTCCTTGTTCTATGAGGTGACGCAATACTTCTAATGTGGATGAAAATAGTTCTGCAACATCGTTGTCGCCTTCATCTCCGATGTCTACCTACCTGTAGAGAGCCACTAATCGCGCTCGGGCCCTACGTTTTGGTACTACTCTTCATATGCAGTAAGATTGGTGGTAACAGAGACGTACAATAAAGTGTCGTTTGCGGTTTTCAACATAGGAGTCGCATATGTCTGTTACGTGTTCTTCTGTTTCTTTCCTATCTATGAGGGTTTTTAACTATTTTATCAATGCCTGCTCGCTCATTTTACTTAATCAGCGGGACCCTGGGCGCTCCTATTTCCTTGGTTCCTACCTCTACTACTGCCTCCTTTGATAGAGGCATTTGGTGTGGGTGGCTCGGTGGGAGCAGAGGTGGTGGGAGACTGAGGCGATCGTGCCATCTCCAGCCTATACTTTGGGGTCCTGGCGTTTGTACTACGGGGATGAGTAGGGGCATAAGGGGATTGGCATGTATATCATTGGGGGACCTAACAATAAATCATCCCATCTACCCCCTGTTTTGCTGGTAACTCGGGGTAAAGAGTTAAGGGGGCGTTCTAACGGGGCATTGACCTGATATTTTTGATTCCTGTTCCTTTTTGCTCGATTTCCTTTTCTTTTAGTTCTTCTTCTAACTTTTTACAAGGCTTGGTAAGCTGATTTACGCGTTTCTTTTATCTTGTCTGAGCTTCGTCTCTTTGCTTTACCGTTGAGCTGCTTCTTTCAGCCATAAACCAGAAAACCATCAAACATGGCTGAGGTCCTAGCTTACCTTTTGTGGAGAGCTAATTCTAACGTTCCTGTTATAGCGGGATCGAAAGATCCCGTCGAGTGGCCACTGATTTACCCGGGTCCTTCCTAGTGTACTTATGCCATAGTTGCTATAAGCTACGGTGGCCTAATCCATAATATACGTACATGTCCTTGTTAGGGGGTGCCTTCCGGCGATGCAGGATGACGGACCTCTAACAAGCGGTCCGGTCCAAAACAATCCAGAGCAATCTAGAGAAAGCAGGCGCGGCGGTATTTAGCGGTCAAAATGAATATCTCAAGTTAATGTTGAGACAAAAGTCTGCACTACCTGTGCCTTACGCTGTCTGCAAGAGAAAATATTCCTATTCTCACGTTGTTTGCAAGCAGGGATATGTCTCAAATAACTCAAAGGAATACTAGTATTTTCTATCAATCAATCAATTTAAGTCATGTTTTTCTCACGGCCTTACCCGGACCGTTGGACAGTTCTTCGTATTCCCCTTCCAAGCGCCTGGTTGTCCTCTTGCTCCAACAATCAATGCTGCGTTCCTATAAGGCCCCAGTCAGGACCGCCGAGTCACTCGAAGAGGAGTCCGTTCGGAACCGGTGGGGTTCCAGTCAATTGGCAGCCAGGCGAGGGTCTCTTTCAGGCAGGTGCACTCCAATCATTTAGTCGTTTCACTCCGTCGTTAGGACAGCCTCTCCTACTGGACCCACGTGTCTCTGATGAGGCCCCCCCGTTGGGTCGCAATTTGTGAAAAGCAGCGAGTCTCTGGGGATCGCCATGTGCTGCCCGGCGCAAAGTCACCTTTAATCCACTTTGGATTCACTATCTAAAATAACGAGGCAGGCGCTGGAAGCTGGAAGGCAGAGAAAAGGTTTATTACTCTTAGAGGAGACCACGTCAGCTGCTGACACCAGGATGTCTTCAGGGAGGTGTTCTACTGGCAATACTTCCCTGATTCTTCCTTTTATACAGTTTTTACACAATGTATTTGTTTCTTTTATCATGGTTACAAGCTTGAGTCTCACGCCCCAGGCAGGTTTGTGCCTAGGCCTGACATTGTTTATCAACATGTAGTTACACAAGCCCAACATTAACTCTCCCTCCCACCCGGGTCAAAAACAGACAATTTGGTTGCAGCTGGACCTTGCTTCAGGAGTCTAAAAGCGAGTGAGACCGGCCAGATCTAAGAGTCCGTTCTGTTGATAAGAACAAGGTCCCATTGTTGGCAAAAAACCAGTCTTGCTGTGTGTAGTGCAATCAAACCATGTTTGCAAAGAGTCTGTTTGGTGTTTGCTTAACCCGTTTGTGCAGGGATGAGAGGAAAAGACGAGTTTGAGGCAGCAGGCTGATGTTGATGTTTGTCGTGGAAGTGGTTTATAGCCCCCAGCACACATATCAGGTTTGGTCAGAGAGTCAAGAAGGCTGCTAGAGGACAGGGTGAAATGAAAGGTGACCAACAGAGTACAGAAATGAGCTGTGGTAAATCAGAATGACTGTAGTTTATGTGCACGTAGGAACTTTCATCAGGCAAGATGGCGCAGAATGTTCATGATTGTGTTTTGTTCTTAACAAAACAGACGTGCAAAAGAGAGGAAGATTTGTGCATATGTTTGTCTTCTAATCTCATAAAGAGATTAGTAGAGAGTTATTTAGAAATAAATACATATATATTTGATATATATACCTGTGTGGTGTCTTTTCATTTGGTGATTCAAGAGATTATATGGTAAAACAAGCTGCTTTACATTCCTTGAAGACTTAGCCTGAAGGCTGCTCTCCACAGCTACCACTAGGATAGCTTTCTTTAAAAGGTTGTCTTAAACCTATCTACCATAAGAGTCGATTTGCCCTGGTGCAAGGTGTCCACTTTAATTAGTGAACAGCATATACCAGGCCAACTTCTCACAACAGGGGTGCAGAAAGAGGCAAGAGAAGTGTAGAAAGGACCAAGTGAGGTGCAGAAAGAGCCAACAGAGGTGTAAAAAGAGGCAAGAGAGGTGCAGAAACAGGCAAGAGAAGTGCACAAAGAGGCAAGAGAATTGCTGAAAGAAGTAACAGAGGTGTAGAAAGAAGCAAGAAAAGTGAAGAAAGAGGCAAGTGAGATGCAAAAACAGGCAGGAAAGGTACAGAAAAAGGGAAGACGAGTGCAGAAAGAAACAACAGGGGTGCAGAAAGAAGGAAATGAGGTGCAGAAAGAGGCAACAGACGTGCAGAAAGAGGGAAGAGAACTGCAGAAAAAGGCAAGAAGAGTGCAGAAAGAGGCAAAAGAGGTACATAAAGAGACAACAGGTGTGCAGAAAGAAGCAAGACAGGTGCAGAAAGTAGCATGGAAAGTGCAGAATGAAGCAACAGGGGTGCAGAAAGAGGCAAGAGAAGTGTAGAAAGGAGCAAGTGAGGTGCAGAAAGAGCCAACAGAGGTGCAAAAAGAGGCAAGAGAGGTGCAGAAACAGGCAAGAGAAGTGCAGAAAGAGGCAGGAGAATTGCTGAAAGAAGCACCAGAGGTGTAGAAAGAAGCAAGAAAAGTGCAGAAAGAGGCAAGTGAGATGCAAAAACAGGCAGGAAAGGTACAGAAAGAGGGAAGACGAGTGCAGAAAGAGACAACAGGGGTGCAGAAAGAAGCAAATGAAGTGCAGAAATATGCAACAGACGTGCAGAAAGAGGGAAGAGAACTGCATAAAAAGGCAAGAAAAGTGCAGTAAGAGGCAAAAGAGGTACATAAAGAGACTACACGGGTGCAGAAAGAAGCAAGACAGGTGCAGAAAGAAGCATGGAAAGTGCAGAATGAAGCAACAGGGGTGCAGAAAGAGGCAAGAGAAGTGTAGAAAGGACCAAGTGAGGTGCAGAAAGAGCCAACAGAGGTGTAAAAAGAGGCAAGAGAGGTGCAGAAACAGGCAAGAGAAGTGCACAAAGAGGCAAGAGAATTGCTGAAAGAAGTAACAGAGGTGTAGAAAGAAGCAAGAAAAGTGAAGAAAGAGGCAAGTGAGATGCAAAAACAGGCAGGAAAGGTACAGAAAAAGGGAAGACGAGTGCAGAAAGAAACAACAGGGGTGCAGAAAGAAGCAAATGAGGTGCAGAAAGAGGCAACAGACGTGCAGAAAGAGGGAAGATAACTGCAGAAAAAGGCAAGAAAAGTGCAGAAAGAGGCAAAAGAGGTACATAAAGAGACAACAGGTGTGCAGAAAGAAGCAAGACAGGTGCAGAAAGTAGCATGGAAAGTGCAGAATGAAGCAACAGGGGTGCAGAAAAAGGAAAGAGAAGTGTAGAAGGAGCAAGTGAGGTGCAGAAAGAGCCAACAGAGATGCAAAAAGAGGCAAGAGAGGCACAGAAACAGGCAAGAGAAGTGCACAAAAGAGGCAAGAGAATTGCTGAAGGAAGCAACAGAGGTGTAGAAAGAAGCAAGAAAAGTGCAGAAAGAGGCAAGTGAGATGCAAAAACAGGCAGGAAAGGTACAGAAAAAGGGAAGACGAGTGCAGAAAGAGACAACAGGGGTGCAGAAAGAAGCAAATGAGGTGCAGAAAGAGGAGACAGATGTGCAGAAAGAGGGAAGAGAACTGCAGAAAAAGGCAAGAAAAGTGCAGAAAGAGGCAAAAGAGGTACATAAAGAGACAACAGGGGTGCAGAAAGAAGCAAGACAGGTGCAGAAAGTAGCATGGAAAGTGCAGAATGAAGCAACAGGGGTGCAGAAAGAGGCAAGAGAAGTGTAGAAAGGAGCAAGTGAGGTGCAGAAGAGCCAACAGAAGTGCAAAAAGAGGCAAGAGAGGTGCAGAAGCAGGCAAGAGAAGTGCACAAAGAGGCAAGAGAATTGCTGAAAGAAGCAACAGAGGTGTAGAAAGAAGCAAGAAAAGTGCAGAAAGAGGCAAGTGAGATGCAAAAACAGGCAGGAAAGGTACAGAAAAAGGGAAGACGAGTGCAGATAGAGACCACAGGGTGTGAGAAGTTGGCCTGGCATATGCTGTCCACTAATTATAGTGGGCACCTTGCACCAGTCCAAACAACCCCTTATTGGAGATAGGTTAAAGACAACCTTTATTGAAAGCTATCCTAGTGGTAGCTATGGAGAGCAGCCTTCAGGCTAAGTCTTGAAGGAATGTAAAGCAGCTTGTTTTACCAGTCTATAATCTCTTGAGTGACCAAATGAAAGAGCACCACACCAGGTATATATTCAAAATATATGTATTTATTACTAAACACACCCTCTAGTCTCTTTATGAGGCTAGAGTTTGAAGTACATAAGTTATAAGTTATTTAAACACAGTAATAGCACAAATACACGTTTGGGCCCTAGGGGCGTACCAAACCATATACCAATAAAGTGGTATAAGAACCACGACTGAGCTAGACACTAGGCCTAGAGCCTCTAGAAGTGCTTGGACCACAAGGAACCACCCAAGGTAGTGACACAGGGGACCCACGGGGGACACGTGCAGTGTAGTAACACAGCCGCGAACCGCCGTTAACTTCTATGTAGAAAGTCGCGGCTTGGAATTTAAAGAAAAGGGACACTTAAAGAAGGACTTGGAGCAAACCCTTTGAGAACTAGGTCGTTCTAGAGTCTCTACCCACGGGAGCACCGGAGTACTCTTGTTACCTCACCCAGGGAAGCCGGGTGCATAGGTGCCTTTCGGGGTCGGGTTTCGTCGTCGATTTGAATGGCGATCTGCTGCAAAGTGCTGCTGGCGACCAAGTGAAAAGTGTCCGGGTGGATCCAAGGGTGGATCGGAGATCTGAAGAACCTGAAAGCAGAGGGGACAGAGTCTGGGTCACTAGCCAGTGACCAGGAAGGCGATGAGCAGATGCCCACCGATGTCGAGTGCTTCAGGTAGGTTGATGGTCGTCTTGACTCTTCAGCCACGAGGTCCAGGAGGTGTTGTCGGCGACCAGGAGCAGGATTCGGGCTGGTACACGATGTCTGTCGAGTGCTGAGGTGTTGGCGACCGGATTGGACCCAACAAGCCTTGGCAACGGCAAGTCTCGGTGAAGATGAAGATTGACGATTGTGCAGACCAGCAAGGTCTGAGGAACTCACCCAGCAAGAGAAGTGCACAAAAGAGGCAAGAGAATTGCTGAAAGAAGTAACAGAGGTGTAGAAAGAAGCAAGAAAAGTGAAGAAAGAGGCAAGTGAGATGCAAAAACAGGCAGGAAAGGTACAGAAAAAGGGAAGACGAGTGCAGAAAGAAACAACAGGGGTGCAGAAAGAAGCAAATGAGGTGCAGAAAGAGGCAACAGACGTGCAGAAAGAGGGAAGAGAACTGCAGAAAAAGGCAAGAAAAGTGCAGAAAGAGGCAAAAGAGGTACATAAAGAGACAACAGGTGTGCAGAAAGAAGCAAGACAGGTGCAGAAAGTAGCATGGAAAGTGCAGAATGAAGCAACAGGGGTGCAGAAAAAGGAAAGAGAAGTGTAGAAGGAGCAAGTGAGGTGCAGAAAGAGCCAACAGAGATGCAAAAAGAGGCAAGAGAGGCGCAGAAACAGGCAAGAGAAGTGCACAAAAGAGGCAAGAGAATTTCTGAAGGAAGCAACAGAGGTGTAGAAAGAAGCAAGAAAAGTGCAGAAAGAGGCAAGTGAGATGCAAAAACAGGAAGGAAAGGTACAGAAAAAGGGAAGACGAGTGCAGAAAGAGACAACAGGGGTGCAGAAAGAAGCAAATGAGGTGCAGAAAGAGGCAACAGATGTGCAGAAAGAGGGAAGAGAACTGCAGAAAAAGGCAAGAAAAGTGCAGAAAGAGGCAAAAGAGGTACATAAAGAGACAACAGGGGTGCAGAAAGAAGCAAGACAGGTGCAGAAAGAAGCATGGAAAGTGCAGAATGAAGCAACAGGGGTGCAGAAAGAGGCAAGAGAAGTGTAGAAAGGAGCAAGTGAGGTGCAGAAAGAGCCAACAGAAGTGCAAAAAGAGGCAAGAGAGGTGCAGAAGCAGGCAAGAGAAGTGCACAAAGAGGCAAGAGAATTGCTGAAAGAAGCAACAGAGGTGTAGAAAGAAGCAAGAAAAGTGCAGAAAGAGGCAAGTGAGATGCAAAAAAAGGCAGGAAAGGTACAGAAAAAGGGAAGAAGAGTGCAGAAAGAGACAACAGGGGTGCAAAAAGAAGCAAATGAGGTGCAGAAAGAGGCAACAGACGTGCAGAAAGAGTGAAGAGAGGTGCAGAAAAAGGCAAGAAAAGTGCAGAAAGAGGCAAAAGAGGTACATAAAGAGACAACAGGGGTGCAGAAAGAAGCAAGACAGGCGCAGAAAAAAGCATGGAAAGTGCAGAATGAAGCAACAGGGGTGCAGAAAGAGGCAAGAGAAGTGTAGAAAGGAGCAAGTGAGGTGCAGAAAGAGCCAACAGAGGTGCAAAAAGAGGCAATAGAGGTGCAGAAACAGGCAAGAGAAGTGCACAAAGAGGCAGGAGAATTGCTGAAAGAAGCAACAGAGGTGTAGAAAGAAGCAAGAAAAGTGCAGAAAGAGGCAAGTGAGATGCAAAAACAGGCAGGAAAGGTACAGAAAAAGGGAAGACGAGTGCAGAAAGAGACAACAGGGGTGCAGAAAGAAGCAAATGAGGTGCAGAAAGAGGCAACAGACATGCAGAAAGAGGGAAGAGAGGTGCAGGAAAAGGCAAGAAAAGTACAGAAAGAGGCAAAAGAGGTACATAAGAGACAACAGGGGTGCAGAAAGAAGCAAGACAGGTGCAGAAATAAGCATGGAAAGTGCAGAATGAAGCAACAGGGGTGCAGAAAGAGGCAAGAGAAGTGTAGAAAGGAGCAAGTGAGGTGCAGAAAGAGCCAACAGAGGTGCAAAAAGAGGCAAGAGAGGTGCAGAAACAGGCAAGAGAAGTGCACAAAGAGGCAGGAGAATTGCTGAAAGAAGCAACAGAGGTGTAGAAAGAAGCAAGAAAAGTGCAGAAAGAGGCAAGTGAGATGCAAAAACAGGCAGGAAAGGTACAGAAAGAGGGAAGACGAGTGCAGAAAGAGACAACAGGGGTGCAGAAAGAAGCAAATGAGGTGCAGAAAGATGCAACAGACGTGCAGGAAGAGGCAAGAGAGGCGCAGAGGGAAGCAAGAGTGGCTTGCACACCATTAGTACCAATTTAACACCTACATTTAGCAATAAGTAACAGGTGACCATTCTAGGTTTGCAAAGGGCCTTCCACCATGCTGAAACACTTGTCGCTGCATTTTTGGTAACGTTTGACCCGTTTCAGCTAGAAACAAGGCTTTTTTTGTTCAAATCTGCAGATTAGGGTGCAGATGATGAATTATGTGGCTAATGCAGAAAATGTATAATTGTGCGAAAGTCGGTGCAACCAAACAGTCACATAATTCCAGTGGCCCTGCTCATACCTCTGACTAGGTCCACAAGTGCTCCTCAGTGATTCCATCTTTTTTGTCTCACTGAGTTCATAGTTGAGCTTCTATGGAAACGAGGAAGACTAAACCTGAGGTTACCACTCCACAACACAGACTACCATACCACATAATTACTCTCCATAACACATAATTCCACTCTACATAATTCCTATACACTAAATACCACATACTTTCTATCCACATCATTTCACTGCACAACATACCATATAATTCCACTACACACAACGTACATCCACTCCACTCCCAAAAACATTAGTAAAAAACTTTTGCATTTACAACGCCAATAGCTCTAATTCTCGCAAATGCGAAACCTATTACATTGCAAACAATTCTTTAACTAGTAGTCGCGTTTGCAGAGTGGTGGAGAAAGGGTGCTGGGCCTCCGACCAGCACTCAGGAATTCCGGTGCGTAGGGCTTACAGGAGGTACCAGTAGGGCTTCTTGGCCCCCAAAGTCCCTCAGGAGTAAATTGGACTTCATCCCCCATCCCGTAGTCTGCCAGGAGGCTCGCTTGCAGAATGGTGGAGAAAGGGGGCATGGCCTCCGAAGACGTCTTAGCAATCCCACTGTACGGGACTTACTGGAGGTAACAAGAGGGTAGTTGGCCCCCAAGGACATCCTTGGGGGCCAACTACCCCTCCTTTTACCTCCAGTAAATCCCACACAGCAGCATTGCTAAGTTCGAAGAGCAGGCCATGCCCCCTTTGCCCACCACTCTCCAAACGCGCTCCCTGGCGTGCTCTTGGATGGGGATTCAAGTCCCCTTCGCTGCTGGGGGTCCTTTAGGGGCCAACTAGCCTACCTCTTACCTCCAGTAAGCCCCACACAGTGGGATTGCTGAGAGGTAGACAAAGACCATGCCCCCTTTCTCCATCACTCTGCAAACGTGCCCCCCTGGCGCGTTGTTAGTTGGGGAATTAATGCCCCTTGAATACTGAGGGTCTCGGGGGATGAAGTCCACTTGTGTCCTGAGGTCCTCAGGACACAAGAGGACCTCATCGCCCCACCAGCAGTGCGCCAAGAGGCGCGTTTGCAGAGTGGTGTAAAAAGGGGCGTGGCCTCGGACCACCTCTCTGCAATGCAGCTCTGTGGCGCATATTGGAGGTACCTGGTGGGCTAGTTGGCCCCCAGGGACCCTCAGTATTCAAGGGGAATTAATTCCCCAACTAACAACGCGCCAGGGGGCACGTTTGCAGAGTGGTGGAGAAAGTGGGCGTGGCCTCTGGTGAAATGCCAGCTTTTTTTTAACAAGGGGGGCTGTGTGGCCCCCCTTTTTTGACTTTTTTGGGGCCCTGGGGACCCCATCCCCCAGGGCCCGACCCCTTGTTCTAATTTTTTTTTTTAAATCAGGAAGGGGGCCGCGTGGCCCCCCTCCCGAGGCCAATTTTGGCCCCGGGGACCCCATCCCCTGGGGCATGGCCAGTCTTTTTTAAAATTTATTTATTTAATACTTTGGAGGGGGGCCGCGTGGCCCCCCTCCCGGGCCACTTTTGGCCCCGGGGACCCCATCCCCCGGGGCCTGGCCTCTGTGATGGGGACCGTGGGGGGAGCCCCAATGCCCCCACGGTCCCGCCGGCTCCCCGCCTCCTGCGGGAGCCAGCATTGATTTTGCACAAGGGGAGCTACTGACATGTAGCTCACCTTGTGCAAAAGCAATCTGTTTGGTTTTTGGAAGCGAGAGCAGGCTTCCTGCTCTCGCTTCCAAAAACCAAAGCAGTGCTTGCTATGGCAGGGCGGGAGGCGTGCTCCCGCCCTGCCATAGCAAATGGCAATGTCCGGGGGTGGGCACCCTGGGACATTGCAGGAGCTGGCCCTGGGGGGTGGTGGTCCCCAGGGCCATCAAGGGCTCCAGGAGGGGGGCCGCGCGGCCCCCATCTTTCATTTCTAAAGCCCCGGGGAGGTGGTGGTCCATGGGGCCCGGGGGTCTGTAACGGACCCCCGAATTTAAATATAGAGTGCCCTGGGAAGGTGGTGGTCCCTGGGGCATGTGGGGGGGCTCGAGCCCCCCACACATATTTTTATAAAAAAACAGAGCCCCGGGGAGGTAGCGGTCCCCGGGGCTACGGGGGGCCATGTGCCCCCGCATTTAGTTTGGTGGTCCCCGGGGTGTGTGGGGGGGCTTGAGCCCCCCACACACATTTTATGTTAAAAAATAAGAGAGCCCCAGGGAGGTGGTGGTCCCCAGGGCAGCATGGGGGGTTGGGACCCCCCACGCATTTATTAAAGAAGCCCCGGGATGGTGGTGGTCCCCGGGGCTGCGGGGGGGCCGCGTGCCCCCCGCATTCAATTTAATAAGCCCTGGGAAGGTGGCAGCCCCTGCAGGCCCCCGCAAATTAATTGGTGAGTGCCCCTGGGACCTGGCCCACCCGGGGGCTTTCAAAAATGAAGCGCGGGAGCCCGCGCTTCGTTTTTTTTATTTTCTCTGCCAAATTCGCGACCCCAGCGCGAATTCAGCTGATTTAAAAAAAAAAAATGCTTTTTCTGGCCCTGGGTGTCCTTGTGGGACCCCCTGAGCAGGCCTCGGGGGTCAGGGTGTTTGTACCCTGCCCCCTTTTCATGTTTTTTATCTTTGTTTCACCCTTTTTCTTGTGACTCGGTTACCAAGTCACAAGATGGCTGCCAACACTTCTTGGTTTGGAGTGTTGGGAGCCAATCAGAATTGAGCTCGTGCTCGGGAGGGTTCGCTCAGATATCGATATTTTTCTTTTTAAAATTTCTCAGGAACTACTGAATGGATTTACACCATTTAAAAAAAAGGGCGCACTCTAAACCAAGACCTACCTTTTTGCCAAATTTGGTGTAATTCCGTTCAGCAGGTCAGGCTGTAGCCTGTAATAAAGTTTCCTATGGAAAATAACTTGAAGAAAACGTGCTTTGGGACCCCCCTTTTTTCTCGGCCCCTGCTTGACGAATCACCCCGAAACTTTCAACACACAAACTGAGCGGTCCGGCCCTATTTTTTGGAAAATTTCACGAAGATTCGTCAAACGGCGCCAAAGATTTTGGCAAATCAAAAAACGCGTTTCCTATGGAAACTAGGTTCTAACTATAACTACATACTGGCGACCGCCAGTAGGTAGTATATATATATATATATATATATATATATATATATATATATATATATATATATATATATATATATATATATATATATATATATATATATATATATATACTGGTATGGGTCTTTTAATGGGTTTGTGAATGGTTGTGTGGGAGTGGGTGTATGAAAGGTTGTATGGGGGTGTGAATGGGTGCATTGGTGATTTTGTGGATGTTGTCATCAGTAATGTCACTGACCATGTCATGAGTGATGTAATATGTGAGTTCATAAGCAGTGCATTGCGGGGGCGTGAGTTATAGTTAGCTCGGGTAACTATAACTGCTGAATTTCTCTGGTTTTGTACGAGTGAAATGTCAGTTTAACTATAACGTCCCTGTCACTTTTTCTCTGAATCTCTACGTTTTTTAAAATTCTATTTCCTAACTATAACGTCCCTGTAACTTTTGTTTTTTCAGTAAATTTCTAAGGTTTTATAAATGCTAATTCTTAACTATAACGTCCCTGTAACCTTTGTTTTTTTCAGTGAATTTCTAAGGTTTTTAAATTCTATTTTATAACTATAACGTCCCTGTAGTTTTTTTTCTGTAATTTGATATTGAACCTTACATCTGCATGGTACACCACTTATTGTTGTATTTGTCATCTATTTATTTAAAAAGTACATTAATCATCTTATTTTAAGATATTTTTGACTTTCTCAATGATGTAGTGATTACGTGGGACACACCGCAAATACCACTTGTTTTTGACAAAGTGTAAAACACGTATATAGTCATATTTTACATAACGTTTCATTGTAGCTGTTTAGTAAGATACTAATTTAACTTTCCCCTTTGTTTTCATTTGTCGAAAAAACTACATCAAAAATGCATTTTCCATGTTCACAGCAACACCTGAAGTCGCAATGACGTCAGTAGTCACGAATACAAATAGACATATTTTACACAAAGTTTCAGTGTAGCTGTTTAGTGACATATTGGTTTAACTTTATTTTCATATCACATTTGTCAAAAACAACAGTTTCAAAAAATAACTTTCCGCATCAGTACTCGTGAATAGTACATGACTACCACATAAAGAAATTTCATTAGTTTGCACAGTTTCCTTTATGAAAGGAAGTACACACCCATTTCTCCCTTCTTGAACTTTCCAGGTATAGGTTAGTTTGCTATAGGAGCTCTCCCAAACTGATTTTGAATATTGTGCTGGTTTTTTACTTTTTTTGGCTATTTCTACAAAAATAAAATGGCATCAGAGGAACCAGTGGAAGATCTACAACTGGTTGAAGTTGTTGAAGACCAGGAGGACTTAGCTGCACATGAACAGTCTTCTGATGAAGAACCACCAATGAAGAAACAAAGCATAGCTTAGGATTTTTTCACTATTCCATCTGGTGAATTGAAGACCACAACTAAATTGGTGAGGTGCAGCATATGTGAGAAGACATTATCTTGGGGAACAGCAAAAACATATTCATGTGGTACAGCCAGCATGTTGTACCACTTGAAAGCATACCACAAGAAGCAACTTAAAATTACACAGAGAAAAAAATGGAGAGGGATCATCAGCCTCCAGATCTTTAGCCCGTGATCCTGGTGACAAACTTCCAGCTGAAGTGGAAAGAAGATGGAGTGAAATGTCAACAGAACTAAAGCGTTTTGCTACCTTCTGCATGGACTGTAACACCATTGTAACAGCCAGGGAGCAATCTGTGGATGTAACTTTGCAGAATGTGAAAAACCCTACTTGTTTATTATTTTTACTTTTTTATTGCAGCAGTTTAACCACTGTGAAAAAATATAAACAACGAAAATGTATTCTGATTTCATTTTGAACATTAGGCAACCAAAACAAGATATAATGGTGCAGTAGTGAAGAGACTTCTTAGATGCAACTTAAGGCTGCTGGTATTATAGTACCTTCATTTAGTCTTTATCTGTAGTAATAGAATGTAGTCCTGTAATTTTTTATACATTTCTTTCCTGCAATTAGAAAGAGTATTTCATTTCTAGCAGCTTGCTGTAGACAATATCTCTAATAGGCTGAATAATGTCTCAGAAACACATATTTCATATACATGTCAACACAATACTACATTTTCTCATCCTAAATTGCCCTTAGAACTTTGGTTCTAGAAATAGCAGATATGAGTTTGGCAACTTTTTAGATACTCTTGATTTGAATGTCATTTCTATGTCATTGCACTCTGTCCATCCTCTTTGACATCTTAAATATATTGTGTAGCATATAGAGGTTATATTAACTCCTTCATGAAATATGATTGCTATAGTTGTGAAAGTTCTATTTGAAATGGAAATTTGTCCAGCTACAAAGTTTGTAATTTCACTTTCTAATTTAGTACCATCCTCTCTTCAACATGTAGCATGACTTATTTGCCACACCTATGTAGTAACAACGTAGACCTAAGTTCTGAACTGCAGATTGCAACGAGGAAAAGGTACCCCCTATATTATTTTAGGTCCAAGAGGAGAGGGAAACAACAATATCTGAAAAAGAGCCTCTTATCTGACCTACATTGCTTTTAAATACAGCCTCCTAGGTCTCATTTACACAAACAGTTCCTCACCTTCAGTGTCAGACGTCAAGGTTGATTAAAAAAATATATTTTATTATTTATGTTCTTCATATCACAACATTTTAATACTTTTTTTGTATATATATATTTTTTTAAATGCAATTCATAGACATTATTTACAAATACATGAGATGTTAATACAGCTTTAAAACTTGTTATATCTGCACATGAACAGTGAGTCAGATTATAGCAATTTCGTCATCTTTGACTGAAAAGGCAACAAAGAAAAGTATCCAAACAGTTTAAAATCCAACGACATGGAATTAGTGCACAGATAACCCCACACACAGCCATCAAACCATCATGCTCTCCTGTCATATCATCTCACTCATACTGACATTCACACACGTAACCAATATAGGGGCATATTATCAAGTGGCAGCGATAATTATCGCTGGCCGCTCTTAGTGTGAAAATGTTTATCGCCGGCTATCGCTGGCAATTATCGCCATGCTATCGCTGTATCAACAACGCATAGCGCAATGGCGATAATTTTCCAGCGATAGCGGTAGTTTCCATGGAACATCGCTGGTTTTTCAGCGAAGTTCCATGGAAAACGGCGATAACCTTGCTGATACGACCCTGTGGTCGTATCAGCATAATCCACCTCCTATATTAGGTATGCCTTAGTCTGGAATTTAACAGACGTTAAATTCCAGCGTTAAGGCCCAGTTAGCGCGAAAAAAGTCAGCGCTAAACCGGACGGGGCTTCGTTGTAAATACAGCAAAGCACCATTAGCGATATTTTATAATGTAGTTGTAAGGGGCACGCCTACCTTGCATCTCATTAGCGAGGCGAGGCGATAGGAAACCGGGCGCTAAGGCAGGGAAACACGCGCTAGCGTGTCCTTAGTTAATAAAGCGATAAAATTATCGCCGCTTTTCGCCCGAAAACGGACGCTAAAGCGGCGATAATGTTATCGCCAGCCCTTGATAATATGCCCCATAGTCTTGTGGGAGATCCTGAAATAATTTTCAGAGACAGAACAATGATTTCTTTATGGTACCATTGTATCCCATCCTTATCTTCTGCTGAATATGTCTCTGAAAGGAATCCCCACGTGCCTAATGGCGGTCAACGAACGTTTTGGTGGACCCTGGATTAAGCCACCTTCATCAGGACCAAGATAGAGTCATTTAATCTCAAATCAGGTGGACGGGGGTTATCTTATTGTTGCCAAAGGCAATGTATGTAGTTAGAATCATATATCCTGGTGGCTGCCTGGGCAAAACCTCAGGGCCTCCGGGAACCCTGTATTGATGTGAACATCACACCATGCTGGTTTTTCCTGTTAGTGATATAGCAGGCTGCATTCGTGGTCCAAAAAAGCATTCACAAAGTTTCTTCTTTCTTAGTCACCCGCATGAATTAATCAGACATCTGTGACATCTGGCCACGCAAAAATCGTCCGATGTGGTACTGCACGTCCGTCCCACACTGCCGGCTTGCTCCACAAGACTATATTGGTTACGTGTGTGAATGTCAGTATGAGTGAGATGGTATGACAGGAGAGCATGAAGGTTTGATGGCTGTGTGTGGGGTTATCTGTGCACTAATTCCATGTCGTTGGATTTTAAACTGTTTGGATACTTTTCTTTGTTGCCTTTTCAGTCAAAGATGCTGAAATTGCTATAATCTGACTCACTGTTCATGTGCAGATATAACAAGTTTTAAAGCTGTATTAACATCTCATGTATTTGTAAATAATGTCTATGAATTGCATTTAAAAAATATATATATGCAAAAAAAAATTAAAATGTTGTGATATGAAGAACATAAATAATAACATATTTTTTTAATCAACCTTGACGTCTGACCCTGAAGGTGGGGAACTGCTTGTGTAAATGAGCCCTAGGAGGCGTTATTTAAAAGCAATGTAGGTCAGATATGAGGCTCTTTTTCAGATACTGAACTGCAGATTGGACAGGCCAGATCTTGATGGGCATTTTTGCTTAAATTTTCAAAGGCCACAGCTTTACAATCTGGTAACGTCAAGTAGAGGAATCGTTCCGGATTGATTTCAGTACTAGATGTGAATTCACAATGTTCACAGTTATGGTTCCATTTATAAGTTAAACCAAATAATTCATTGATATTCACATCCTCTTCCTCTAATAGTCCTAGCATTACCATTAAATTCTTGAGCATCCTGCTGAAAATTTTGAGAAAACACTACTAATCAAGTAGACTGCTCTACCTTTTAGACTTTTCTGCAGCTCTGTTGGTGTTAACGTGCATGTCTTTGGCTCCATACGGACCATAGCCTGAAATGGATGTATACTTTGGATAAGAATTGACACATAAACATTTAAAAATTGAAGTGGTTCTGGAATGGAAACCAGTACTAACTTGTTATGCACAGCTCTAGCTGGGATTTTATTATCCTATAATTTATTGTAACAGTACTTACATATAACTCCTGTGTGGACAAGTCAAAGTATTACTCCACAAATAAGCACACAGCAAACCTTTGCCAGTTATCATTATTTTCTTTTTCACTTTTTAAATACAAGTCAACAGTCCGTGTTTGAATCCTGTAGTGAGTGTGTCGACAACATATACCAACATACTCTGGTTTTTCAGAACACACTGTGTTAAATTTTGAAATCTCTTCTTAAAAACTATCAACTATAATACCTGTGTCCTGTTCTGGAATTCCTCCTTTTATTAACTCTTCATTTTCTATAGAGTCCTGTTTTGGACAAAAGAAACGAAACTGCACAAACCTTTTCTACCTAAGCCACAGTACCATGCAAAAGTGCTCTATTCATTTTTCCTAAACATAAAGCAGGAGTTTTCACATAGCACAGCCTCCTAACTAAAGTTTGCATTGTTGAGAGGTACACAGCTTACATCCTGAAATGATGAAAGGTGCTTTGGCACACTTTCTTTGATAAACAAGCTAGTGAGTGTCCCTCAAAATTTCCATGCTTTCTAACCTTGTAAGGATCCAATCCTTGTAAAGTACTTATTTTGTGTTTTAAACTTCGCCTTGGAAAGATATGTAGAAATCTTCTTAGTAAATCAATGGATTGCTGACAAATACTAAAAAAACACTACTACAATTCCATTTGTATACAGGGCCTGACTACGCCTTCCCTGTACCTCTTCTGCAATAACTTGTTCCACATTTCTAGATAGCATCACCTCTTTCTCTATAGGAGTCCATTCTTCCTTTCTTCATTTCATAACATCGTCCTCTTTCATCAATAGCAGGAACTAATGTGTTATCCTGCAGATAGCTTTCTTCATTAAAGAAAGGCTCTGTGGTAGAAGTATTTATCCATTCTTCACTAAAAACTGTACAAAATATACTTCTATTCGCTAATCTTTTCTTCTGGTTTTGTCTCCTCATGTACAACACCATTTTGTCAAGAGTCTTCATTCTATTTATAATCAAAATGAAAAAGCTTCCTCTTCAAAGCAAAGGCCATATCAACTACTCCCTCAACTCATTCTTTCTGTTTCAGTGCCTCTCCCCTTCTTCATATTTCTCATTAGATTACAACCAATCCACTACGAAACATCCTGGCTCTGATTTCCTTAAACTGCTTCTGTCTCATGGTTAAGGTGTGTCCATCTTTGTTACATTCTTTCCTGTTCTTGTAATATAGATTTTATCCACTCTTATTCTTTCTCTTAGTTTGTTTTTTATTTTCATTATTTTGTAATCTTTGCAGGTGTCCACATATATTTTTAAGAAATTACTTTGTCCTCTTACCAGTCGCTCTTTTTTCTTTCTCCAATTTTTCTGCATTTTGCCCCTTTTGTGTCTCAGTTCTACATAGATACTGTAGTTGCTTCTGTTGCTTTTTCCTCCGAGCTTTTGAAGGCATTCTGCCTGTATTTATGTAGATAGTGTTCTGTAAAAAAAAAAAATATATATATATATTTTAATTTTGACTCTAGCCAACGCACCAACTACTTTACTACTGACATACACAAAATAAAAAACTATTTTTAAGTTATGTTGCAGGTTTAAATCTACAGATGAACCTAGCTATATAACTACATATACTTACTTCAATATACAAAACCCAAAGCAAAACACAAAACTTTATTTATTAGTTACCTTTTAACATTATAGCACCCTCTCCTACAATACAGCCATACCACATCTCAGTTCTCACTTATACATGGGGAAAGACCAGTTTATCCCTTCTGTAGTAAATTTTAAAATAAACATCAACCAAAGTGTAGAAGTACATACAGTATCTCAATGCTGTAAATCCGAAAACACAACATAAGAGCTATTTGTGCACCTCTCTATCTGTGTCACTGGTGGATTTAGTATCTCAGTACTTTTCTACTTAGTTGCATCAGATTTACATTTTGGGTAATGGTGCATATAAAAATCTGCACATTAATCTCTATCAGAGCATATAGCTCACTAATTCTTCCGAGTACATGCAAAGAGTGTGTGACAGGTTGCATATATAATTCACCAGATGGTTCTAAAAGACTACATATTCCTCACTAAGATGTGTAAATACATGGGTTTGTGGTTGAGTACATCAATACTCCCTGGATGATTGAATGAGTGCATAGGTAGTGCCTAGGTGATTCCCGGAGGATACAGGTGGTGCCTGGATGATTCCCTGAGTATGTGGGAACTCATGGGTCATTCCATATCTGCATAGTTATTGTCTGTATGTTTGCATGAGTATATCACTACTATCTGGGTGTTTGGATGAGTGCATGAGTAGTGCCTGAATGATTAGCTAAGCGCATGACTAATGCCTCAATCATTCAACACATGCATAGCTAATGGTTGGTTGATTAAATGAGTGCAACTCTAGTGCCTGGATGATTACAGGAGGGCATGCATAGGATATAGGTGATTTATAGAGTGCATGGATAGTGCGTACATGATTGTTTAAGTGCATGCATAACACCTGGCAGATTGGATGAGTGCATGAGTAGTGTTTCAGTGATTGGATGAGTACATAACTGCTGCCCATGTATTTTTGGTTGAGTGAACAGGTAGTGCCTGGGTGATTAGATAAGTACATGGGTAGTTCCTGAATAATTGAATGAGTACATCAGTAGTGCCTGGCTGATTAGATGAGTGCATGACTAGTGTCTGTGGGATTGCATCACTCCATTGTTAAAGCTTGAGTGATTGTCTGAAAGCAAGTGTACTGCTGGGTTGACTGTATTAGTGTAAGAGTATTTTGCCGCAGTAATTGAATGAGTGCATAGGTACTGGATGGATGATAAGTTCACTGCAATGGTGCTGCCTACATAATTGGATGAGTGCATGGGTTGTGCCTCAGTATTTTGATGAGTGCATGGGTAGTAAGTGGGTGTTTGGAAGAGTGCATGGGTTGTACCTGGATGTTTGAATGACTGCATAGGTACAGCCTTAGTGATTGTGTAAGTGAATGGTTAGTGCCTGGGTGATTGGATGAATGCATGCGTAGTGCCTAAATAGTTCAATGACTACATAATTAGTGCCTGCGTGATTGCAAGAGTGCATGTGTAGTGCCTGGGTGATTGAATAAGTTGATGGATAGTGCGTGAGTGATTCGATCACTGCCTGAGTAGTGGCTGGGTGATTGGATGAGTGCCTGAGTCATGCCTGGCTGACTGTGAAAGTACCTCCATTGCTGTTAGATACATAACAGTTGTGACTATATCTGTGACTCATTGTTTAAGTCCTTCTGTCAGTATCACACTACCTATTTTAGTGTATCTATCCTTTTCTACGGAGCTATGTGTGAGTGAAGTCTAGACATCACACTTAATATATAATTGGGTATGTGGCTGTCTAGGAGCATACATTGCTCTGTTATTCAGTGTACACATGCATCAGTAACTTTCTAAAACTGAAAACAACAATTCTCACTTTTTCAAAGTACAACCCCTTTTCCTAATGGCATACCTACATCATTTCTCAAATATTTATTGTGTCTTTAAAACATATATTCAGCATTTTGCAAAGAAAAGTTACACACCAAGTGAAGCTAGCACAAGAACTCTCAACAGACATTCTGCACTATTTGCTCTCTTCAATTTTAAACACAGCATGTTTAAATAAATACACCACCCTCAGCAGATACATTACATTTTCAACAGTCTTAAAGAACTTAGTTCACCATGTAAACATATATGTGACTTCATAATAGATAAACACCTTCACACCATCTTTCCAAAAATATATAGGTCTCTACATCTTTAAGTAAACTCAAGAGTCTCATCATACATATAATTATCTGCAACCAGAAAAACCATATCTCAACATCTAAACATATGCAAGCCGATCATCATCATCATCATCATCAAGCTTTATTCGGCCACAAGGACCATAAAAGCACAATAAAAACACAGTTTAAAACCATCAAATCACAATAAAATCATGCAAATATCAACTGTCCCAAACATTTAAAAGAAAAGTAAGAGTACTTAAAGAAATATTTTAAAATCCCCAAGAATTATAAAATTTCATGATAGCTTTTTGGGCTCACATATAAACGTCCTTACAAACTCATAACCTTGAGCTAAAGTGCATATCTCCTTCTCAGTTTCAGTGCTTGGGTAATAAAATTTAAGACTGAGCAGCATATAGTTTTGGACTCCAAGTGCTGGAGGAAGCACAAACCCTCCTGGTGATCATTAAAAAAATCTCACTCTTAAAATTGGGCACAGAAAACGTAACCTGAGTGAAGAATATGAAGTGCTTTGTAGATTGATGTGATTTCCCCTCACAAGGACAGTAAGGAAATGATGGAAACCAAGTACCTGGCAATGGGAAAGCCGCCAAAAAGTGAATCGTATTCCCGCATAACCTACTCAGGTAGAACCTTAGCTCGGGTTAATTTACCCAGGTCAAAAAGGGCCCCATACCTTTAGATGTAGAAAGTGGCACGCATGATTGAACCGTGACCAGTTCTAGTACCTTCATGAGCCTAGCTTCCTCACTATATGCAATATATTTTTCTTTTATTAAATTCTTTGCATTTAGGGGCATTTTATCTGGTTCTACAACATAGTCACTTAGTCCCAGGTCACGAAAAGTGTTCATAATGTACTTGATCCATGGAATTGCAATCATATTACTCTGCATAAGGCAATCATTTATTATATTACGGGTGCAGCCTAGTTCCTGTGTGTTCTAAATTTTGCACCATATTTGAATGGGGCCATGCCGACCTTATCTTCCAAAACCCCCACGCCCAGCTCCTTATGGGAAATAAAACTTGGGGTGGTCTTTGGGGTCCCTAATAATCTGTTTAAACATTTATTTTCTGCTCCTTGTAGGACCTTAGGAATATAATAACCCCATACCCCAACCCAGTATGTGCCCATACTAAGAGCTTTACTGTTATAAAGCATAATCATTTCTGGGAGGGGGTTTTGTCCTAACTAAAAATTAATTCAGAAGCTGCCTCCATCCCCTGTCTTCTCTGAATTAATAACCTTTCCCAGTTCATGTTCTCATTAAACATCAGACCTAGATAGCTAAAAGCTTTTGTTTTTTGTTCCTCAGTCCCCTCAATAAAAAATGTTTTTGACCGGGATATTCTTTGGGCCACAAGTCATTACATAAGATTTCTTTAAATTCACCTTCAGTTTCAGATCTTGCATAAAATGATTAAAACCATTTTAAAATGATTGGATCCCATTTGCTGTGCACGCAATTAAAACTGCGTCGTCTGCGTACAATAGCCCAGGGACTAAGTGGGTACCAATTTTGGGGACGTCACGGGTGCAAGAATGAAAAAGGTCTCCAAGGCATTTATATACGCTAAAAATAAAAAAGGGGCCAAAATACAGCCCTGTCTGACTCCACGCTTGACTTGCCGGTCATATAAGTTAAAAACCACATTGACAAACACCTCCTAATACATACCTAACAAGTATTACTACTTTATAATTCATATACAGGTGCAGCACATTTTATATCTTTTATTCGTGACTACACTACTCCTGTTTAATAATGTGACTAAAAGAACTACAGTTTCCAGAATGCAAATAACAAAGATTTGTCTGTTCTGCACATGATGCTTAGACATTTAAAACATTGTCATTTTTAAAGGCATTGTAACTTTCAACAGAACTAACATCTTAAACATGTACCCTCTTCCAGATACAGTTCATCTGATATATATTTTTTCATATTACTGTGATCCTCTTTTGTTATTTGTCAAACTCCCATATGCATCTTTATTTCTAAAGTAAACTTTTTAAATAATTAAAAAGTTATGTACATACTAGTGAATAGAGTTTGTAGATTATATTGTTGTTTTAGCTCTTTCTGGATAGTTTTGACACTGTTAGGATTTGTAAAAACTAAGCACAAGAATGGTACACCTCTCTCACAAAGCAACTATAAAATGGCAACCTGTTTAATTTTCCACTCTATGATCATGAAAAAAGCAGCAAATGAAATCATGTCTTTCATTTTAAACTACTCCATCTCCACTAGTGAATGGTTAACAACTGTTAACCCTTTCCCTTTCTTTCTAAAAGAGATTCCTGTCTATGCGTTTTCGCAAAGTTTTCGTGATCATCGCGGAGTAGTCACAAAAAAACAAAACGGGAGTCCAAACCTATATTTGGCTTCAGTTTCTTTAAATATAAATATTGCAGAACAGTTTATTACATAGTTCTGAGTTGGAATTTAAAGTTTATCATTACTTAAATGGTGTCATAACTCCTAACCTTTCTAAAACAAAAATCTGTCTCTTTAACACCCTTCCCCCCAATACACTCTTAGCTGAGTGTGTGTGGCAACCCAGTGGAGCCAGTAGGTCACAAGTTCACAGCACATTCTAGATGGACCATGCTACTTCCAAATCAGATACAGCAGGTGTGGTTTACTCCACAGATTAAAAAACATATCCATGACCATCCATCCTAAGATGCATTTTTTTTTAACAACAACCAATGATTGGACGTCTTGCTAATGCATCCAACACACTACCTAATTTTATTCACTTATATGCTGACAGGATCCAATCAAATATATCTTTTAAAAAAACACCTCCATTTTTACTGCTTTTCATTTGGAAATCTATCTCATTCAGCTCCAGTCTTCTCCTGACTGCTATTGCTCCTTCACTTCAAAATGCTTAGAGTATAGATTGTTCATCACAGCTATGTCTATCGGGCTAAAGAGGCTGCAAAAAAGAGAGGTATTGACTGTGAGAAGTTGGCCTGGTATATGCTGTCCACTAATTAAAGTGGGCACCTTGCACCAGTCCAAACGACCCTTATGATGTGTGAGGTCAAAGATAACCTTTAGAAAGCTATCCTAGTGGTAGCTGTGGAGAGCAGCCTTCAGGCTTTATCTTGAAGGAATGTAAAGCAGCTTGTTTTACCAGAATATCACCTTTAGTATCAACTAAATGAAAGGAGAACCACACAGTAGTTATAAAAATATGTATTTATTTATATAACACTCCCTAGTATCCTCTACACGAGGGTACAACACAAAGCACACAATACTTTAGCAAAGAAACAGTTGTAAGTAGCACAATACACAGTGGGCTCCAGGGGGAGACCAAACCATACACTAAAATAGTGGTATAAGAACCACGACTGGAGTCGAGACAGTATCTAGAACACGTAGAATCCCTGGGACCCCAAGGAACCACCCAAGGTGAGTAGAAAGGGCCCCCACGGAGGACGGGTGCAGTGTGCTCACCCGACCGCGGGCTCCGTACAATTCTATGGGGAAGTCGCGGTTACAATTTGAAAGTTTAAGGACCCTTCTCGGTGGACTTTGAGGAAACCCTTTGGAACTTAGGAGGTTGGAGAGCCACCCCACCTGTGGATACCGTGGTACCTGAGTTACCTATCCCAGAGGAGCCGGTGCAGAGGCCTGGAGGGGTGTCGGAAACCGCCGTCGTTCTCAATGGAGGGCTGCGAAGAAGAGCTGCTGCCGGGAAGGAAGAAAGTGTCCGTAGGAATCCAAAGGTGGATTTGTGATGGAAGGAACCTGAATGCAGGGGGGACAGAGTCTGGGTCACTTCAGGGTGACCAGGGGCTCGGTAGACGAATGCCCACCGATGTCAGGTGCTTCAGGTACGAAGAAGGGATGCTTGACTCTGCAGCCACGAGGTCCAGGAAATGTCGAGGATGACCAGGAGCTGGATGCGAGCTGTCCCACAAAGGATGTCGAGTGCTGAGGGGTCAGTGTGTGGCGGGAGCAGCAACAAGCCTTGGCAACAGCAACCCATGCAGGAAGGTCAAGCAGGTTATGGTGTGGACCAGCAAGATCCAGGGGACTCACCAAGCAATGGGGAGTCAGGGCACATCTGGAGCAACCAGGAAAGATCAATAGAAATCAAGATGACCCTCAGGAGGACCCACAGGCCGAATGACCAGGAGTCGCAAGGGGACCTCGAGCAATATCACAAAGTACCAGCCCACGGAGCACTTGGTGTGAGGAGGCCGGAGTTCTTTGGTGGAAATACTGCTCGGGGTCAGGACGACACGGAGTCCAATCCACAAGCTCGGGAATTGCAAACATGCATATGCACTTGCAAAAGTATGCAGTGTACAGGGGTTCAGGTTATGCGGTCCCCACGAGGGATACTGGCCTCAAACTTGGTGAGAGGGCAGATTGACCTCAAAGAACTTTGGAACCCACCTCCTGTGTTGCTGGAGCCTTCGGAGTCTGCAGCAGCTCAGGATCATCAGACCAGTCAGTTGTATTACGGTGCTTGCGAATGCAGGGGAGTGACTCCTTCACCCCAAGCGAGATTCTTCAGTTGTCCTTAATGCTCCACAGGTCCTACACAGAGCCTGTATGGTGCAAGGGCACAGACGATGCTTTGGACGGAGAGGGAGATGAAGTCGGGCCCAGTCGAAGTCCAGCAAAGTCCAGAGTGTCCAGACGGTCGAAGGTCAGTGGTTTCTTGATCAGAATCTTGTCCATGTCAAAATCTAAAGTCTTACAGCCAGGTAAGCCCTTATGTACCCATGGGAGAGGGTTGGACAGATTCAGGGGACCCTCCTAGGGGAGTGTCAGGACAGAGGGGAGGTTACTCCCATGTCCTTTGTCCAGTTTCAGGCCAGAGCAGGAGCCAACGGCTCCCAGAACTGGTTTGAGCTGGACTATGCACAGAGTCACCAAATGTGCCCCGGGTGCAGACTTTCAGGCACTTTGGAAGTGCACCCACCCAGCCCCAATACATTAAACCCTGTCTGGGAGGTGGTCACACCTCTCTGTGACAGGATGCCTATTGTGCTGCCTTCCTCTGCTTGAGCTTGGCTCAGCAGCAGGAGGGCAGAAATGTGTCTCTGGACGGCAGCATCCATTTTGTACTGACCGGGTCGCAAAGGCTGGCACCGGAAAGACCAGTGACCCCATGAAGCTCGCTTCAGAAGGGTGGAATCATACCTCCAACACCGGTTACCGGTGTGGAGGTATGATTCCAAGGTGTTTGATACCAAACAGGACATGTTTTATTTCAGCCGTTTTCGAGATAGCATTTACCGCGAGGTTATAATGCACCTCTACCTATATGTCTGGCTGAGTCACAGACAACCAGGGAGAATGGTCTCCGAAGGCTGCAGAGAGGGTCTGCTCATGCTGGGGCACCCTCTCACGTGAAACCCAGCACCCTGCCTTCAGGATTGTTTAGGCCTGCTATAGGGGTGACTTATATGTTTTAAGTGTAGTGACCTATAGATATAGTGAACCTATATCTAAAGTAAGTGGTGCAAGCACCGGCTTACACAGGCTGCAATGGCAGACCTGTAGATTCATTTTGCATGGCCTCTCATGGGTGGCATAATACATGCTTCAGCCCATGGGAGGCCTCTGGGGTATCTATGCTCTGGGTACATGGGTACCATATACTAGGGACTTATAAGGGTACCCCAGTATCCAATCTGGAGTGTACCAAAGTGTATGTCAATACATTTTAGGGAGAAAGCAGATAGACGGGCCTGATTAGCAGGATCCCAGTCAGACTAGTCAAAAACCAGCAAAACACCAGGCAAAAAGTGGGGGTAACCATGCAGTCAGATCCTACCTTCCTACATTGACAGGGACTGAGGTTTGATAAATGCGGAGATTACTTGGTTTAGCCAGAGAGTTTCATCAGTTGCTGGCTTTGGTTAAACCCATTGTGGATTGCCGAGCTCCTCACCTTATGAGTGTGCACTGTAGTGGAAATGACCTAGGCACACTAACTGGGATAGGGCATAAACCCTAATGGAGGTTACCTTTGCAGAACTTATGTCACTTTCCCTCACACTGTCTTGGTATACTCTAATATATGCCCAAGACAGAAATGGAAGTGGTAAAATGAATTCTTTCCACAGATTGACAAAGCCAGGAAACATGTTAATAAAACTGTTTCTGCATTCCTCAGAGACCATCGCATGGGCTGTATCTATAACAACAATCTGTGTTTTGACAAGCATGGAATTTATAGAAATGATGGAGTACACTTTACAGACGAAGGCAACAGGGTGTTTCTAAGTAATCCGAAATGCTGCATCCAGTCGGTGTATGTGTAGCTGGCATATACCCACAATCAACACAAAGGCTTTTGTCAGAGCCACCCTAGTACCCCAGATACATGGCTTGGGAAGGAAGAACAGATATTGACACTCTTCTTAGTGGCCTCAAAGATATCATTGGATTGCCCAAAAGGAGGGGCCCCAGATCCATTATAGTTCCTCACCTGAACTCCCACTTTTGCCACCCCATTTAATGCCACTATATTAATCTGGGAAACCTGAGATCTCATTTCAGTGCCTCTTTCTTCCTTCCCTGGACGTAAACCAAAAGAAGTGAGGTGCTGCAGCCCCTTTAAAATGGGTGACAACACATCCAGCACATGATCAGAATTAGCAGTTGATTTATCCAACAAGGACAAAATCGAGGAAAGAATCCTCTCTACAGAAAATAAGATATCGGAGTCGGCCATCCCCCCACCTGTCCAATCGCTTTCCAAATTTGATGACTGCACGAGGACTTGAACCCCGGTGCATGTGGAGAGATCACAATTCAGGGAGCCCATTGAACATAAAAGAGAGGCTCTCGAAGAAGGCGTACTGCTATACAAAGTCGGTAATGGAGGACAACTAGGTAGACAGTCCAAAGGTGGACTTAAGGCCATGTCCAAGATAACTGGTGATTTTAAATTAGCCTCCCTAACTCAGATTTTCTCCATGAGAATCGCAATGTCCGGCAAAGAATAATCCTCCAATACATCGGGATTGCTATTACACACATCGCTACAAAGTTCACCATGAATCACTCAAGAGGCCTCTTTAGATGAAGACATTCTTAACACAGGAGCAACATTTTGGTCACCAGCTAGGGCCACAGGACTCTTAGGCCCAGACTTGAAATCCAACTTGATACCGACGATATTCGTCCCAGAAACAGCCTTTGCGACCTCCATGTCCATTTCTTTCACTGCTTCCCCGAAGTGACATAACTTGCAGGATTGATTTTGGGGAATGGGCTTCACTGCGTTATGGACGAACCAGTTAATATGACATGGAACTGTGTCCTGGAACAAGACCGTAACTAAACTTGACTCGTCATCTTTGTTTACGCCTGTTGATATCACCCATTCCTTATTTCCTACTCCTCTCCCCTTCGCTGAGAAGAGGGACAGCACGAAAGGATGGGACTTCAAGAGAGACAAATGGGACAAATGGGACTGGGGCTTCTTTCACCGAATAGTTTTTAAAAGTTATGGGGAGCTGATGTGTTTAACTATTGGACTAGTTGAGCCTGAGGGGGCGATTAAATGACCAGAACGCAGACACCTAGAAGGCATCGCCTAAAACACCTTAAAAAAACTTGTCTACAGATTATCCACAGGTGCCCACTTGTCCACAGATGCCGCCAACGCTTGATGCCTACTTTCCCTCTTTCCTCCTCTCTGCAAATCCACAAATTGGTGTTAACCCTCTTCCTAGAGGGTAGAGCAGGGCCACACAAGGGAGCACAGGGTGCCTACTTTCCCTCTTTCCTCCTCTGTGCAACTCCACAAATTGGTGTTAACCCTCTCCCTAGAGGGTGGAACAGCGGCATACAAGGGAGCACAGGGATCATAGGAGAGCACAAGAAAGCCCACAAGTGAGAAATAATGTGTGTGCAGGGTGTAGAACCCCCGAGGCACAAGCTGCACCAGCCTAATACTGGCCACTTCCGCATCACAAAGGGGGGCTGCAGCCTAGGCCTCCCCGACACACAGCACACAGCGGGCACTCAGCCTCTGATATTCCAATGTACCAATGTACCAATACTCCAATGCCACTCTGACAAGCGCGAGGGAATTCTCTGCACTTTTATGCAGTCTGGCATCCATGTCTGGTTCAAGATCCGGAACCACGCTGGGGTACTGAGTCCCACCCCAGGTAGGCAGACAGGCAACATACAGGCCATCAGACAGGCAATGCAAGGCAGGGCAAAGCTGACAACGAGATTGTAAGGCCCAATTCATAGCCTTCAATCCCTGGACCGTTGGGCTGCTGGGGCTACTTAGGGCTAGGGCCACTTAGAGAGCACGAATATGTGCACCACTCCTGTCTCCACTGCCCTGCTGCCCAGCACTGTACCACCCCATGGTCCGCGAGTGCGCCAAATTAATTGCTGCCTGCTGCGCACTCCACTGCGCACTCCACTCCGCTGCTTATTCCGCTGTACCTGCCTCACCGTGCCGTGCCAGTGGCAGGCAACATGGCCCGCTGCAGCCCCCCACAACTGCAGCCTCACAGAGCTCCCGCACCTCAGCGATGCACGCAATGTCAATTCCACTTCCTTCCGCAACAGCTTCTGTCCATAGTCTGCTTATACGTTTTAATCTGTCGGTTTGCTAATGTTTGTTTCTGACTCTCAACCTTTTTGCTTCTTTATTGGACCGTGAATTAATTTGCTAGACATTTACTGGATACCGATGTCTCTCTGTGTCACGACCGCCATCTGTTAATCTGAGCGGCAAAGTCAACTGCCGCTTGCCTTAGGCCCAGTGTCTAAGGCCAGCAACCAAGGTGGGGGATGGTGAAAACAGGTGCCTCCATGGGCGTGGCTGCGGGTAGCACAATGTGGCCTCGGGTGCAATGACTTGGCAGGTGTGCAGTCCCTCAAGCCGGCACAAGCCGCACCGGCTTAATGCCGGCCGCCTCCGTGCTACACAAGAGGACTGCAGCATATTTCAGCCGTCGCACCGCCCTCTGCCCCTCTCCTGTGGCCTCCTGTCTTTGGGCCCATAATGGATGATAGGATAGCAAGGCAGTGGTGCAATCCGGGCCTAAATGACAGCAGCGGTGTGCCATCTCCCAATTCTCCGATTCCATAGGATGCATAGATGAACCTAGAGCCCGAACCACTGGACGAAATTACAGCAAATCTGGCAGAAAGATTGATGTTGTTACACAGATTGTGCTTTTTAGGTCGAACCTGGGCAGCGCATGCGCTGCTCTGCGAGGCATGCTGTATTCAGGTAGGGACTTGAAGCTCCACCCACTCTATGCCCATATTTTTCATTGGCTTGTGTCATTGTCCACTGTAAACTGTGGCTGTTCATTGGTCAATAGGCTTAGTAGTCCCTCCTTAGTACTGCCTTGTCTCATTTTGTAACCTCCCATGGCGACACCCCCTGTTACGAGTGTTGTTACTCGGTAGGCTTCAATTTCAGCCTCCGAGCACTATTTTTCCAAATAGCAATAGGTCTCACATTTTCAAGAATTGTAAATGACAATGCCTTTTATTTATCTGTTATAAAAACAACACATAAATGAAAGGCATTCTAATATACAATCCCAATAGCTCAAACTCTTGTAAATGCGAGAACTATTGCATTGCAAATGCTTGTTGTTATTTGGTGCAGATCCGTTCAGTTGTTTTTGAGAAATGTAAGTTGAAAAAGATAGTGATATATGTGTTCAAGGAAATTTCATGGTGGCCTGGCTGATAATTGCGAATGCACTAGCCAACAGTAATGCTGTGATTGGCTGGCTGCAACCTGAACAGAAAGTTGCGGCTGCCATTTTATCAATCGGGGAGTGGTTACGGAGGGCTGGAAATTTCTGTGACAGCTGACATAAGGGGTCAGGGTGACGGTACTCTGACCCCATGTTTGAGAAATGGGGGTGTTAGTGACAAAAGTTATGTGCCCAAATTTTTTTTTTTCATCACACCCGATATTTGTGTCACCGTCGCGATCGTCAGTGCGGCGTTCTCGTGTACCATTGCAAGGACATCGCGACTATCGCTGTCTTCATGAATAGTGGTGAAAATATGCAAAATTATATATATATACGCACACTTGCCAACAATTTTACTTATACACTCATGCACCCACTCAGAGATGCACTCACATACTCATGCACCCACTTCCAGACTCACTTAGACATTGATGCATGCTCTCAGAGACCCACTCAGCCACTGACACACTCACTCACAGACCCACTCAGACACTTACACACCCACTCACATACTTACAGAGACTCATTCACCCACTCACATACCCACTCAGACACTCATGCACCCACTCACATACCCACTCTCACACTTATTCACCCAGTCACAGACCCACTCAGACTCATTCACCTACTCACAGACCCACTCAGACACTCACTGAGAGACTCATGCACTCACTCGCATACCCACACAGAGACTCAAGCACCCACTCACAGACCCTACTCAGAAAGTTATGCACCCACTCACAGACCCACTCATAGAGTCATGCACCCACTCACATACCCACTCAGAGACTCGTGCACCTGCTCACATACCCATACAGAGACTCATGTACTCACTCACATACCTACTCAGACACTCATGCACCCACTAACATAGCTACTCAGACACTCATTCACCTACTCACAGATTCACTCAGAGACTCATGTGCCTACTCACATATCCACTCAGAGAGTTTTATACCCACTCACAGACTCACTCAAAAACTCATGCACCCACTTACATACCAACTCAGAGACTCATGCGCCCACTTGCATACCAACATAGAGACTCATGCACCCACTCACAGACCCTACTCAGAGACTTATGCACCCATTCACAGACCCATTGAGAGACTCATGCACCCACTCACATACCCACAGAGACAGTCATGCACCCACTGACATACCTACTCAGAAAGTTATGCACTCAGTCTCATACTCATTCAGACATTTATGCACCCACTGATAGACCCACTCAGAGACTCATGCACCCACTCATATACCCAGTCAGAGACTCTTGCACCAACTTGCATATGCACTCACACACTCATGCACCCACTCACATACCCACTGAGAGACTTATGCACCCAATCACAGACCCACTCAGAGACTCATACATCAACTCACAGACCCACTCACACACTTGCAGACCCACTGAGAGACGTATACATCCATTCACAGACCCACTCACACAGACCCATTTTTATTCCCATGCAGTCACTCACACACCCACTCAGATACTCATATACCCACTAAGAGACATACTGACAGACTCATTCCTTTACTGACAGACCCTGTGAGAGACTGACACACTTACTTACAGGCCCACTGAGACACTGATGCACCCAGTGATAGCCCCACTCAGAGACTCATGCACCCAGTCACACACCCACTCAAAGACATATGCGCCTACTGACAGAGCCGATAAGAGACTTATAATGCCACTCAGAGACCCACTCAGATACTCATATACCCACTGACAGACCCAGTCAGACACTCGTACATCTATTCATAGTTCACACTCAGAGTCTCATGCACCCACTCAAACACCTAATAGGAGTCTAATACACCCACTCCAGTCCCACTCAGATAGCTATGCATCCACTGACAGATCCACTCAGACACTCATGCATCCAGTCACATACTCACTTAGACCCTTATACACCCACTGAGAAACTCAGTGACACGTTCACACAGCCAGTCACATAACCCAGTCCCTCATTGAATACACTCTTTCAGATACATCCAGAGACTGATATATGTTTTTATAGAATTTTTTAGATAGTGATGTATCTCGTGTGATGGTTAGAATGAATTATTTAGTTATACATTTTGAATGTGGTGGTGGTGATTGAATTCCTGCTTTTGCTTTGCGTTTTCGTGATGTATTCGTAATGTTCGCGGTTACAGACGTCATCGCGACGCCCGGTGTCACTGAGAAAACGGAAAATAGGTTTGAGAGACGGTTTTTTAGAAACTCACTAGAAAAATATGAGTTTAAACAGTACAGTAATTAACCCCTAGTGTCTAAAATACTGCAAAAATATGTGCATAGATGTGTTTTATACTGTATGAGAAAGGTGCGGTCATCACGGTTAACGACGTCTTCGCGATGCCCGGCGTCACCGCGAAAACAGAAAATAGGTTTTAAAGATGGTTTTTAAAGAAACTTACTAGAAAAAACATGAGTTTAAACCAGTGGCGGCTGGTGACATTTGAAAGTGGTGAGGCGTAAAATTTGTGGTTGAGTGCACTGTGGCGAGCGAGCATAGCGAGCGAGCACAAACAACCTAAGGGGGGTGTGGGGGGGGATCTACCCGCGCAAAAAGTTTGAAAAAATTGTGGGCAAATGGTGTATTTTCAAGCAAATTTGAGAAAGCAAGAAGGTTAATAAAGCAATTGTGAAAGTGCAGTTATTACATTAATAAAGAGATGTCATATATATAATAACATAGGTAGCAGCTTATTCAGTTTAACCACAGAGCTTCATAACAGACTTTGAGATAACAATGCTGAGTACCTCACAGATTTTTTTATTTAACAAACAACTAAACAGGTCACAAACTAGCAGCATTCAAGAAGAAATGTTAGGATTAACGTATTGTTTACTTTTTGTAGACAAAATCAGCACGTCTGTCTTTAATAGCTGCAAACTTCTTAACCGCTTAACCGCGGCGTGAATTCCGCCGCGGTGCGGCGGTTTGAAAGAGTGGGCGGGGCCGCGTCGGCCAACGGACGTGCGCAGCACTAGCGAGGTAGTACTCGCGACGGCCGTTGGCTGACGGAAGCACGGAAGGGGTTAATAACTTGAATGTTAAAGTCTGGGATTCTTTTGACAAGGTCTCTCTCTATAGAGAGCATTGCTAAATCATTCAGTCTTTCCTCAATCATGGTGCTCCTCAGGAATGTCTTAATTCTGTTTAAAGTGGAAAAACATCGTTCCGACTCTGCTGTTGTCATAGGAGTGGTGATGACTATTCTCAGTAAAGCACTGTCTCTGTAAGTGACTTTTCCATATTAAGTTCCTGAATTAAAGCCAGCAAAGAAATGGCATCAGTAGCCTGCCGGTATACATGCATTCCGTAAAGTACAGTCAACTCAGTTTTCAGATCCTCTTTGTTGAGCATAGGATAAGCTTCCACAGCCTCATTCAGAGCTTGCTCAGGGAAGGTATGATCATATTTTGCAAACTGATCCCTTTGCAGTAATAAGGCACTCACCAAATGTTTTGTAAAAGAAAAACGTTCCCGTTAATGCACAATTATAATGTCACATACCTCCTTTGCAATTCGGACCATACTGCTGATGTTTTTCCTACGGTTTGAGAAAGTAGAATCCTTTGGCAGTCTGCTGTCTAAATTGTCAACCCCATCTCTCACTTTGCTCACGCTGGTGACAAACAGACTGGTAGCTCTTTGCACAAAGACAGTATCTGTTTCTCATTTTTGTAACTGGCTGTACAATATGTCGACATGAGACATTATATCATGAAATAAAAACAGAAAGAACTGAAACTCTCTGTCTTGTAGTGTTCTAGCAAAGCCACAGGCTTCATTCCGACTTTTGAATTCAAAGTCAGTATTGGCTTCTCTGGCGTCGAAACATTTCTCAAGATCATCCCTATATTGGAATATTAGGTTGATTGTACGTATGTGAAAGTTCCAACGAGTTGGGGATCCCTTTGGAAGCCTTTTGGCCACAATTTCTGGAAGTCCTTCGTTCTTTTGGGGGAACGTGAGAAGAATGCTGCCATGCCTCCTACATCCAAAAAGAAAATTTATGCCTCAGAGATCTTTGATACTGCCTGTTGCATAATAAGATTAAGTTGGTGGGCGTAACAGTGCACATAATGGGCATTAGGGTACACATCTCAAATTCTTTTCTGTACTCCACCAAGGCTGCCACTCATTACTGACGCACCATCATAGCTTTGTGCATTAAGTTTTTGTTTTTGAGGCTGCTCTGGTAAAATCAAGTTCAGTTCACGCAGTATAGCTGAAGTAATGGTTTCTGCACTAGAGTCTCCAAAATGTGTTAAACCATCGAACCTCTCCACAACTTTACTGTCATTGTCAAGGTACCGAAAGACTAATACAGACTGTGTTTTTGTGGCCACGACAGTGGTGTCATCAGCCTGAATAGCCACAAAGTCTATGTTTTTCACCTGTTGGACAATATAGCTTCTCATAATTTCTAGCATACACTCAAGGAGTTCATTTTGTATCGTTTTAGAGGTGCCCTTAAAGACTGTAGCACTTGCTAAATGTGCTTCCATGTCATTATCTATGCTTGCTATTAAATCCACAAGGCCTCTGAATATACCAGGATTTGAGGAACGTTCAGATTCATCATGCCCTCGCAATGCCAGTTCAAAAGCACCACAGAAACAAATGCAATCAATTATTTTTGACAGTATGTGTCTATTCCTATCAACTTCTTCATTGTGCTTCAGTATTGATTTGCAGTATGAGTCGCTTATGTGGGCTTCAATCGGTGTGTCTACCAACATTCCAAGTCTCGTCAGGTTTTCCATATGGATTTTTGTGTGTGCATGTTTCTTTGTATTGTCTGACAAATGCTTCAAATCTGTTACTCCTTTTTTTGTCCAAGGAATGTCACCACCAAACAGCAAGCAGGGGAAGCAGAACAGAGAATTTGTTGAAGTACACCCTGTAAGCCAATCAACTTTTGTGTACCAGGTGTTTGAGAATGAACGTTTGTAAATCTTCCCTCTGTCTTGGGAACTTTGTTGTAGTTTTAGGTCGGGACGGTCAGGTCCTAATCGTTTTACAGTTGGTTTGTCTTCAAGTCTCAGTCCAACGAATGGCCTTGCAAGTAACTGCTCTACAGTATTCATGGTGTCTTACCAATATTAAAGTTACCTGTCAATAATCAAAGTACAATGTATAAGGTTTGGTGCAAAAACATCACATTTCTGTATAGATACATATCTTCTGACCCCCTTTGCACAACATCACTGTTATAAATACAGCCTTATAGCCTGCTGCCTCTGTGTGCCATACTAGTTGCTGAAGGCCCTGAAGCAGACATATTTCGTGCGACAGACGAGGGCATATAACAAGGCAAGGAAGAGGGTCTTTAACAACTGGTATAGCCTGAGGCAGCTGGGCTATAAAGCTATTATTACGTGCCTTCCACTGAGGGTGAAACAATAAAAAGGGGGGAACAGAAAAACAAACATTGGGAATTTGGAGCTGAAAGCTTATACCTGCCATTATAATCCTTGAACCACTTAATTGTTTTCAATGGAACTTGCAACATCCCAATCCATCTTTTAATACTGATTACACAGTTCCATGCCTCAAATATATGGCATCGGTTTCCTTACCTTGAACACTGGAGTTGTTGTGTTGTGGGGTGCAAGCGCAGCAAAGTAGGTTGGGTTCTGTACAGACCCTCTTGTTGTTTGCCCAAAAATTATATAGAGCGTGTCACACTGCCTTTAACAGATGCTGAAAAGAAAAATATAACATAATTAGTCGTGGTGGCAACCAAACACATAAATATGAAACACTTAGGGGTATATTCACAAGAACGTGTGATAACTACCGCAAGAGTAGCATAACGCAACTTTCAACATCGCAGCCTATCGCGGGAAAATAACCCCGTATCAATGTAGAATTTACAACAAGGCGGTAGCATGCGATAGACACCAGATAACGCGTCAAAAGTCAGCGTGAAAATCAACGGAACGCCGCAAAAATGCGAAACGTGAACGCGAAAAATCATGCGATAAGGCCAATCGCGGTACAAAAAGTAGCGAAAACCAGCCACAGGCCTGCAAATCCCACGTGTCTGGCGGGAAAATGCACCATAAAACCCACAGAAACAACACACCAGAAACAAGCCAAAGCACGTAGCAACATGGATGCACCCTCACCCAGCGCAGAGGTCAACGCGAACCCCACAACCCCCACAGACCACCAGCAAGGAACAACTGGGTCGGGGAAGGCCAAGGAGAAAAGGGAGAGGAAGACGGGGTGCAGACCGCAGGAAAACAAGACCAGCGTCACGGAGGTGACAGAACACTACCAGCAACTGACCCACAAGCAGACCACCTGGAATGCAGTCGGAGTGCCGAGGAGGCCAATCCAGGAGGCCAAGAGGCGCCGCCAGGACGTGACAACCTAAACCAGGTACAAACCCGCTGCCAACAGGAAGGCAGCAACGGCGACAGGAGGTGGCAGTCCTGCACCACAGGAGGAGCTGGAGGAAACCCAGGCCACAGTCATCAGTGTGTAGAAGGTGCAAGGAGCAGGGAGTACGGACACAGCTCGAGAGGACCTGACACAACATCAACAGGGAGTGTAACGAACAGGGACTGGGGGGACGGGGGAGATGGGCACAATGACAAACATGCACAACGAGGTGTAGCACACTGCACACCCACAATCATCCAGGATCATGTCCCAGATCCCCTTGGCACACTGCAGCACACACACATAGCAAGAACAGCACACCAACATCGACGATAATGTGGTACAATGCGCATAGCCGACACTGCAGAACAGAGGACACAACTGGCTCCGCACATGCCCAGAAACATGCCTCCTACACCTGACAGAGCTGGAAAGTGTGAAATGCAAATGTACGCGTACGACCTCACATCCGTCATGTAGTCCAAATGTACACTGTCCCGCAGAAGAATCCAGCACCTCACAAACAGTCACAATGTACATTGCCAGACAGTCTGCATGTAAACCAGAACAATGCGCCAACATACATTGCAACACAATGTCAACATGCATCTCCCCTGCACATTGCAGAGGGGCACACAACACCTCCAGCAGAGCACAGAAGACAACACATCTGCGATGCCGGAGAGGACCACCACACCGTCGACACTGACACCCTACAACAGCCCATGGATATCCCACGCAACCCACCACCAGGACCCGGGCAACCGAGCTACTCAGAGGAGAACACAGAGCCTGCAACAGACCACACAGCAGGAAGCACATGCAAGCACAGCTGGCTCACGACACTTCACCCACCCACACATGGCACCCCAATGCCAGGTGTCAGAACGCCAAAAGGAGGTGGCCCAACAGGCCTGGGTGAGGGCCGAACACCTGGAATGCGAACTAGAACACATACGTAGGTGTCTATCACCCTTCAGGGACCACCCACACCCCACAAAGGAGACCCACACTGCCATAGAGACACATGCAGATGCACATTCACAGTACAGAACCACGCCCAGGGGCGCGCAAATAGCAGTCACACATCCATGTTGGCTCTGCGTACGATGGCCCCGGCCACTCCCCTTACGAATTGAGTGGGTGATGAAAAAGCTACATGTCCAACCTACAACCCGCTGCCTGCGGTGACATGTCTGCATCGATGTACACAGCACAATGTAATGTCCTAGGGCCCAGGGCCCTCATGCATACAACAAGACCACAGGGACACACGCATATATCATGTTGAACTGGCCACGGGCACGTGCGCCCGGCCCCTTTATTGGCAGGGCCACATGTACAGTGACGCCTGTGCTGGATGTGTGTGCGGTGAGTGTAAGCCAGTCCGCACGGAATGCTTGGTGCTGGCAACAACTTGAACATTGGACACCAGTGCAACGGAAACAGAAAACACATGCATAACAGAGTCAACAGCTGAGCAACATGGAGTGAGCCGGAGAAAGTCCAGAGGACAGCCAACATGCAAACAGAAGTGTCCGTGAGTTGCAGTGCACTGGGGTTGGGGCACTAGAGATGAGCGCGCTTATGTGAAGAAAAAGTCTCGGATTGTGTCCCTTCGATATATACTCCTGATGCAGGTGCAGTGGGGTGTGTCAGACCTGCATCATCTCCCCCATCAACGTACCAGGGCTCCCACACTGTTTGAGGTGGCATTGCTGCGCAACCTCTCCACAGCACACAACTCAATCAGTAACGGACAATGGCTTGAGGTGCACTGAGTCACTGGCACCTGGAGTGCTGAGCAGGGTATCAGGCCGATGATGGCATCCACGACAGGTCTGAGCAACTCCGTACGTCTGTCAGGACCACAGTTTCGACTCTGGCAGATGGCGGTTGGAGGTGGTGCTTGCGGTGGTGGCGTGTGCCTCCTGCGGTGATGCGACGTCCGGGCCGGTCAGGACTCGATGCTATGTGTGGGCCCTGGTGGCCCGCAGTTGAGGCCGGAGGCTGCGGACAGCGCAGGGCCACAGACACATGGCGTTGATGACCCCAAGACCATCGCTTCAGAGGCCATCCAATGTCTCAGAAGAAGGGGTCCCAGACCTGACAAGCACAGAGTTAGTGGCCCCGGATGCACTGCGGCCGGCACAGGCACCCAGCCACAGGACGGTGACTTGCGGTGCAGTCCGATGGGCCATGCAACCTGAGCGGGTCCCCATCAATGTCCAAGGTGTATGTTGCGGAGGGTTGCAGGGGACAGTGGAAGGTGTCCTCCAGGGCATGATGCGGAAGGTCTGATGTTATCTGGAAGCAACAAATGGAGGAGTGGAAAGCGCAACCCTCGTCCTCACCAACAATTCGGTATCAGCTACATGAGGATGAAAACCAGCCCCTAGTCCATAGACTCAAACGCCACCAATGTACGACCAGTGAGTGTCCATGAATATCGGGGAACAGACTTAGTGGCACAGGTGCTGTGAGGGGATGCAGTCTGCGATGATGCCAGTACACTGATATGAACTCCACCATTGCCAAATCAAGACTGTGACCCACTGGACCGCAGTGTAGGCCGGAGGTGGCGGTCAGCAGTGGCCCACAGCCACTTGTCGTTGGCTCGCGAGGCACAGAGTTAGTGACACAAGGGCAGTTGTCGGTAGTGTTCGATCACCTCCGTAACGATGATCCTGTTCCCTCCGTACTGCAACGCGTCATCCTCTTACGCCTCTCCGTGCGTGCGATGATATGTATTCTGCCTTTTGAATTACCGATGTTCAGTTCCAAATCTGTGATTCCACTCGTGCGCAGCGTAGGCCGAGGGCAGTGGTCCGCGTAGGCCCACAGACACGTGTGGTTGTGATGCCATGCACAGACTTGTTGGCACCACATCGAAGGGAGTATAGTGAATTGTTCTCTGCCTTAAATGATGTTCACTGCCATGGTGTAATCAAGACTCAGTTCCAAATGTGTGACCTACCTGACCGTGGTGTAGGCCTGAGGCAGCGGTCAGCACGGCCCATTCACCTAGTGTCGCCGGCATAGGTTGGATGGCCCCACCGGCCTGCGTTGTTCAGGTTCAGTGGCACCACGTGTAGCCGGCTGGCGTTGAACAGGGTTAGTGGCACCATGTGTAGCCGGCTGACGTTGAACAGGGTTAGTGGCACCACGTGTCGCAAGATGCCCATATGGAACTATGCCTCACTGATCGGGGGGTCTGGTGCTGTGGCCGCTGGCCCGGATTTGGGGTCACTGCCATTCATGACTCAGGACACAGTTTCACATATGGGACCTACTGGTCCGAAGAGTAGGCCGAAGGCGGCAGTAGAGTACGTCAACGAGAAAGGACTAAAGCGGGCCTGTGTCGTGGAGGCCGTGATGGTCTGAGGTGGCTGCCAAGGTCGCGGGTCTCGGGCTTGGAGCTTGCGCCGGCATGTGGTGGGCCCTCCTTGACACACGCCGGTGTCGGCAGGTGATCAGTGTGGCCTGGCTGCGCAGGGGCGGGCCTGACGGGTTCGTGGTCCAGCGTGCCGGGGTCCGGCAGGCACACAGCATCGCAGGCAACTCCGTTCATGAGGACGGCGTCGGCCTCGTGGTGGGGTGGGAGGTGCCGCCCTGGCAGAGACGTGGGGCTTTCCGGGAGAGGACCACGCCCAGGCCTATGTGCTTTTTATTCACACCCCTACGCTGGCGTGGCCTACGCCGGGCCATCCCACTCCGGTGATGCTTAGGGGGTGGCGTCACAGGCAACATTTCCGCGAGGTCCCCACTGGCTGGGGTGACATGGTTGCGTCCACTGTCCACTGCACTCCATACGCCAGAGGTGTATGTCACCATGGATATGGGTGTGTTCTGCATACTGCGGTCTGTCCAGCACATCTCCGCCACTCTTGGCATTGTGTGCTTTCCCGATCATGGTTCTACTGCATCCTTCACACATGCCTGGTTGCCACCTCTCCCCACATTCAGCTATTAAGTGGCTGAGGTGCCATGCCATTGATGGCTCATGTTCAGGGCTTGCCCAGGTTACCATTGTAAGTTGTTCTGTCGTGTCTGGTGGGTGGTCATGTTGTTGTGCATGTTGGTTGTGATTTTGTGACGTGTGCATTGCCAGAGTTGTGAGTTGCATGGTTGTGGAGTTGAGGTGTGTGGGGTGTTCATTTCGAACTTGCCAAGGGGGTGTGCATTTCCCTTGTTGCCATCCTGGGAACGCTGGTTGATGATGGACTGTCGGAGGATGAAGGTATCATGCACACTGGCTGTGTATTTGAAGGGGACATTGTTGGAGGTTCCACGGTGTTCTGTTGTTGCCTGCACATTGATGTGAGACGTGTGCTTCCTGTTGAGGTGATTGTGTGCTGTGTCACCAGGGGGCACAGGTAGTACATGTGTGCTGTGGATTGCCCCCAACACGTGCGTGCATCCTGCTATGGCGTATGGTCCTTGCTTGGTCTCCAGCGGATTCTGCGCATTGTGTTGGACGTATGGGGACTGGGGTACCAGGGTGATGGTGATGTCCAGGACAGGTGTGGGGGACTTGGATGTGGCTGGCTGTGTGACTCCTCCGACACTGGCGGGTGTTGTTTGGGGGGTACCAGGGGCCAACAGGTACAGGCAAGCCGGCAGCTTTGTGTGGGGTGGGATGTTGGTTGTCCGCTGTGTTGGTGCCATAGGCCTGTTAGGCGATGATGGTCAGGATGCGTAGGATGGTTGTCCCTTTCAGCCTGTAGTGGACGGTGACATTGTCAGATGTTGGGTCTGTGTGGCTGGTACGTTTCCTGGGGGTCCGCTGTCTTTGTCTGCGCTGCGTCTGCGGTGGTCCGGGGGGGGTGTTCCGGGTGTGGGTTGGGGTCCTGGGGTGGTGGCGGTGGGTGTTGTGGCCCTCTTGGGTGTCCGGGCTGCATGGTGAGTGGCTCCATGGCATCTGTTGCCCTTCGGATGTGGCCCTGGGCTGTGCTCCCTGTTGTGGTGCTGGCTGCCGTCCGACTTTACACCAGGTCAGAGCAGGCGTAAATTTCCTGGTGCTAACGCACCTTATCGCCTGTTTTGTGTTCTTATCGCCGATGTGACTGGTTGTTGTGAATGTTGAGGTGTGATGTTGTCTCGGCTTTTGGCACGGGAACGCCTACTCTGCATCTCATTAGCGATATTTGCGGGGGTCCTCTGTGGCGATGTTTTTTGCGGCTGCTATCGCGGGTAAACTGGTGCTGTGGGCTGTTAACACCAGCTTGTGAATGAGGAGGTAAATTTATCACGACTTTGGCTGCGATAAAGTGTTGTTAATTCGGCGATAGCTCCTTGTGAATATGCCCCTTATTCTTTGTAATTTTCACAAACCCTATGATTTTAGTCAGTCATGCAACATTGGCGCTATTCTTAAAATTGTTCCAGCTGCAATACAGCCTTTAATCATGGCAGACCACACCAAATACCTTCACCTAATGGCTGCGCACGCACTTGCACATGCTGGAAGTGGGCCTAGGGTGCTGATGGTAAGTGCCAGTTTAAGCAACCTCACCTCATGCCCAGAATTTGAAGCTGGTCATAGAATGTTTATTGTTGTAACCAGCACAGGCATGAACAGCAGTTGATAGTGGCGCCATGTGTTACTGCAATATTTAAAGCCTAAGGCTTTAGATATTGCTGCAACTATTATTTAAGTGGAACACACAAAACGCAATCCCTGTGTTTTATTCCTGTAGTACAAAAATAACGCTTCTGAAGCTAGGCTGGCATGCACCTCTGAGAACTTGAAGCATACACGCTGCGTGCCAATGCTCTTAGCTTCAGAAACATTTCTATCTACAAGAAAGAAATGTATGCTTCTGAAGCTAGGCCCCACTGGCACTCACCACCAGGAACATCATATGGATTTTGGGGGCCCTGTGCCAAACGTATTTTGGTGGCCCCCGGCCCCTGTTAGGAACAGCTTTGAATATATGATACAATAAATGATCCAGTTTCAGCTGTTTCATGCCCTATTTGACCAGGTCACTGACAGTGCACAGGAACATTTGTCCAAATTCAAAATGTTTACATACATCCAATATTCAAGGATGGTGACGTGTGTTTTTAATATTGCAACACAGCAGTAGCTCACTAATATTAATGCAAATAATCTCTGTGACACCCTCCCATTTCTCATATGTGAGGTCCTGTTTTGATCTAAAATTAATGTTGCATGAAACATAAACGACATTTCTGTACAAAATGTCTGTAATAGCAGGACTGTGTCATAGAGCACATGCACCATCACCCACATTAAAAATAAATGACAGGAAAACGGTAATCAATCAAATATGTTTAAGAATTATTGAAGGTCATCAGGGCAAGACTCTGCAGAACAGAGCTGACTCCCTCAGGAGGGCCCCTGATAGGCTCAGCCCTGGGCCAGAGCCCACTTTGCCTAGGCCTTAAAAACATCTCTGATTGCTCATCTCCCTGGTTGAAGGGTAAGGGATAATGTTTCATTCATTTTGCTTACGTCTGGATTGAGCAAACCTATGATGTCCCTACATAAAATGGTCCTGATTCACAAAAAACAATGTGAGTCTTCAACCATAGGTTTACGCTGATGTTTGAGTTATTTATGAATTTTTGGGGAAGTGACCAAAAAATGTCAGGAGTCCTTCTGGGAAGCTGCAATTGTCACAGCCTTATGAGACTACACACAACTATAAGCATTAACATATGCATAAATATATAACTGTACATTTACACATGTGAAAACACTTTGCAGAAGTGTATTTGCAAATAAAAACTGTACTGTTTTCTGTGGAGAAACCCCACATATCCACCAATTATAGGGTACTCCCTTCCAGGCCATTCTCTTTTTGGTTGGGGACTTGCCAATGCATTTCATAAGAGTGAAAAGAACTTCTCTGCACACCTCTCAGAAGCATACACGCTGTATGCCAATGCTCTTAACTTCAGTACTATTTCTATCTTGTAGATAGAAATATTTCTGAAACTAAGAGCATTGGCACGCAGTCTGTATGCTCAGTCTAGGAGGTGCGGGCCACAGGGACATCTTAAGGATTATGGGGGCCCTGGGCCAATCCTATTTTAGGGGCCCCTGTTCAGAACAGCTTTACATTTATGACCCAGTTTCTGCTCTTTCAGGCCCTCTTTAGCCAGTGCACAGGCACACACCCAAATTCTAAATGTGTACACATCTAAACATTCAGAAATAGTGACGTGTGTTTCGAATATTGTAACACGGTAGCAACTCACTAATCAAATAATCTCTGTGACACCCTCCCATTTTTTCCTTTGTGAGGTCCTGTTCTGATATATAAGAAACTTTTTTATGGATGTTGCAGGAAACATAAACACATTTCTCTGCCAAATGTCTGCAATAGATTTTAGTCTCTCCATACATTTATTTTTAATATGGGTGATATGTGAAAGTCTCACACATCACCCATATTAAAAATAAATGTATGGAAAACGGTATTTCAAACAAACTTTAAATAATTATTGGAGGTCATCAGGGCAAGACTCTCTGCACAACCGACTCCGAGTTGGCTTTGTAAGGAGGGGCTGAAAGTAAGTACTATGGGGCAAGTCCCAGCAGTAGGGCCCGACAAGAAGACCCAGCAGTGTGTTATGACAAGTCCCAGCCTTCTGGGGCAGGGACATCTTAAGGATTTTGGGGGCCCTGGGCCAAATGTATTTTGGGGGCCCCTGTTTAGAACAGCTTTGAACTTGTGAACCACTTTCAACTCCTTCATGCCATCTTTGGCCAGGTCACTGACAGAACATAGGCACACCCATCCAAATTCTAAATGTGTTTACACCTACAATTCAGGGATAGTGACCTGTGTTTTCAATATTGTAACACAGCAGCAGCTTACTAAAATGACTGCAAATAAACTCTGTGACACTTTCTTATTTCTGAAATCAGTCCTGTTTTGAGCTAAAATAAAGATTTATGGATGTTGCATGAAACATAAACACAACATTTATCTGCAAAATGTCTGTAATACACTCTCACACATCACCCACATTTAAAATAAATTAAAGCAAAATGAAATAATTTGTTAAAGAATTATTCAATATTATGAGGGCAAGACACTCTGCAGAAAAGAGCTAGCTGGCTCTGTCAGTGGACCCCTGAAAGGCTGGGGCCCTGGGCCAGAGCCCACTTTGCCTTAAACCGTCCCTGTTCTGGGCCTAGCTTCAGAAACATAACATCCCTTTTAGATAGAAATGTTTCTGAATCTAGGCCCTGCTAGCACCCAACTCCGAGAAGCATTGCAGCAGCTTGTACGCTTCTCAGAGGTGCGTGCCAGCAGGGACTAGCTTCAGAAACATTTCTATCTATCAGATATAGGGACGTGACCATCCCTAGATCTAATTTGAATCTCTCAGCAGTCTGTATCACTTGTGGGGGGGAGGGGGAAGACACACACACTACACTAACACTACCTCACCTCACAGTCATAGTGAGTGACACACTGTAATCCTGATCCTGGCTGTCTGCCTCTGCGCTCAGCCTATCTGACGGTGACGACTCACTCACTCCGGCCAACATCACATTGGCAACTTAGTTAATTTAAGTTACGCAAGTCAGGAGGCCTTGCATGAAGATCAGGCTCAGGGGGCCAGCGGAGGTCATGGAGCTCTCCCCTCGACTCTCTCTCTCCACTCCAGTCCCATGTGTAATGGCGTTCGTCACCACAACGAGGCGAGGGGGAGAGATGAGAGAGAGGCTGAGCTGGGGCAGACCAATCAATGCATGGCTACACAATATGTGCAGTGATTGGTGAAATATGCTCCCCAAGCATGCCCTGCCCCAGGCTCTGCGTTCTCTTCCTAGAGACACAATGCAGCCAATCCAGTCGCTGCTAGAGCAGCACCTGGATTGGCCAGGGCAGCAGAACTCACCGCTCATTTGGAGACCGAGGGGATGCAGCTTCCATCCCCCCCGGCTCCTTAATTAAACAGGCGGAACTGTTGAGTATTGTGCATGTCGGGCTGGCCAGGGAAAGGCCCCTGGCCAACCCAACATGCGCATTAAGCAGTTGCACTGACTGTCACCGTCACTGCTGCTGTGCTCATAACACCACCCCACCACCCCACCACCCCTAAGCCTGCCTGGTGGTCACGTGATGTCGGCCCGCGGGTGAGACAGCTCACTGCCGCAGTGCCGTGGGCTGAGATTCCATCATTAATTAAGTTGCTAGCCTGGGGCAAAATAATCAGGGGGGCGACGCCCCAAGCGCTCACATGTAGGAGCCGCCACTGGTTTAAACATGTTTTTTATACAGTCATGTAGATAGTAGTGTGTGTAGTGTAATGTATCAAATGATTTTTTAAGTTATAATCTTTTAATGACTGTCTGCTTTTGTTTTCCGATTTCGCGACATATTCACGACCATCGCGACATTGTAGCGAAGATTCCAATTTAAAAAAAAAAAGGATCTTTATAGAGGAAATTAGCAATGTTTTGGGCACTAGGGTGGCTCTGGCAAGAGTCTTTATTAGATTGTGTGTATATGAGAGCTACACATAAGACCGGAGGCAGAGTTTCAGGTTGCTTAGAAACACCCTGTTGCCTTCATCTGTAAAGTGCACTCCATCATTCCTATAGATTTCATGGATATCGAAACACAGGTTGTTTTTGTAGATAGAGCCCATGTTAAGGTCTTTGAGAAATGCAAAAACAGTTTTATTAACATGTGTCCTGGATTTGCCAATCTGCGGACAGAATTGATTAGACCACTTCCATTTCTGCCTTTGGCATATGTTAGAATACACTAAGACAGTGTGAGGGAAAAGCATCATCAATTCAGCAAAGATATTCTTCATTAGGATTTCCAGTCCTACCCCAGTCAATGTGCCTAGGTCATTGCCACCACAGTGCACAATTATGAGGTCAGGAGCTGGTGAATCCATAATGGTTTTAACCAAAGGCAGCAATTGACGAAACTTTAATCCTCTCTGCCCAATCCAAGTAATATCCACATTAGCAAAACCCAAGTCCTTGTCAATACTTCTCTTTCTTGCAGCCTCACCAGCTCAATAGACATGGCTGTTTCCCCAATCCACACTCTGAGCATTTTGAAGGTAGGAGGAGTAGCACACAGGACAGGTCTGCAGCTGAATATCACATTTGGTACAATTAAAGACAGTGAAAATCGATGTGTGCTGGTGGTTTGAAAAATAACTAAAAATTTGATTGGATGGAGGGAATATGCAGGTGAATAAAAGTAGGTAGCATTTGGAAATGATTAGTAAATAGATGTTTGATTGGCTCTGGTAAATAGAAAAAAATATAATAGAGGGTTGGATATGCTGTACAGTATGTGCAGTAAACCACACCTTCTGTAGTTCATTTTGTAACTAGTATGGCCCTTCTGGAATGTGCTGTGAACTTGTGACCTACTGGTTCTTTTGGGTTTCTATGGAGAAGGTGCTGAGGGTGTATTGGGGGAAGGGTGTTAAAGAGACAGGTATTATTTTTTACAAATTGGAGAGGTTTAGGTTCATTGTTTTATAAGGCAGGCAAGATTACCTAGTGAGGATTTTGCAATAAACTGTAGTATTGTATAAAAATAATAAAATGATAAAGGAAAGTAGGTTTTCCGACTCCTGTTTTTTTTCACGAATTGATCGCAATTACATCGCGAGTATTGACACAAAGGCATCCATTTTTGGGCTATCTCTGAAAAGGAGTGAAAGGATTAACAGACAGTAACCATTTAGAAATGCAGTTACAACAATAAAAAATGAAATTAATGTTTTTATTTGCTGACTTTTGCAGTATCAGGCAATGAAAAGTTCAGAAGGTTGTCATTTATGGTTGCTCTGTATGAGAGTGGTGTGCCATTCTTGTGCTAAGTTTTTACAAAACCTGAGAGGGTTGCATCTATCTTTTTTACAAAACTTGAAAGTATTGCATCTATCTAATAAGAGAGAAAAAGGGATTTTACCAACAAACTCAATCTTCTGGTATGTCAATTACATGTCTTAATTACTAAGGTATGTAATTATATCATATAATAACAAAATATTTTGAAATATAAATATAAGTATTTAAAAAAAGATAGGATGATATATAAGTGATTCTATAAGTGTTTTTATATATTTATCAATGTGACTAAGACATAGTTTGCCTCAGGTGCAGACTAGATGTCTGTGAAGTTAATGTGTTTCCATGAAGCTGCATGTTGCAGTTTTGCTCTTTTACTTCATTCTGTGAGTGGTACAAGAAAACAGTGCTCACTACTGGTTAAAGTTCTTTATAATAATATAGTATAAGATGTGAAAGGTTTATATGTGTATACATGATGTGCTGTTCACAAACAATATTTTTATTTGAATTGTGGGAGTTGTAGTCCTATTTGTTCCATTACAAAAGAGGACTAGAACACTCACAATTGAAATTGGAAACCATGCACTGTAGGTGTATCTGAATTATAAATCTGTCAAATGTGACAGCTATATATTACATACTCTTTAGTGTAGGTGTTGGATAATTACAGGGTAGATTTGTTGGTGTATAGATGGTGAGATATGGTCTTGAATTATTATTCTAAGTGAGATTTGAAATTATATCACTGCTAGGCATAGTTAAACATGTAGGGCCCGATTCACAAAGGTAAAGTGTGACAAAAGTCCAACTTTATGACTTTCGGTATTTACAAAGGGCATTTACTACTCATAAATGCCCTTTGTAAATAATGAAAGTCGTAAAGTTAGGCTTTCAGTATTCACTTTGGCCATAATATGCGCTAAACAGTTTAAGTCTAGGGCAGGAAAACCTGAGAGAATACCGCCCTGAAAGTCCGGTGGGTCTACCACTGATAGAGGGCAAGGGCTTATACGAGTGTTACCTATATCTGTAAGGATATCTTTAACTTTAACTAGGAAGAAGACCTGTATCTTGTTGCAGTCAGCCAAATTGTCAACTGTCCTTGGTTCCTTCTTTTGAATCAACTCCCTTAGCACATTGAAGGTCTCCTTCTGAGTATCCGTGGCCTCCTTAATCTTCAACTCATAATACGCGGATTTCGTTGAAATGATGGATGTTTTATAGAGGGCTAGTTTTACTTTATATACCTGCCGGGCCTTCGGATCGTATGATTTTCGCCAATGCCTTTCACACTGGAGTAGGGCCTGTTTTTCCCCTCTTAATTCCTCCGTATACCATGGAGCACCCTTCACTCTATTCAGTATCCTTTCCCTCCGGGCAGGGGCCACCTTATCGATGGCTGTCCTCAACCGGCATGTAAGTTTCTCGTACTCCAAATCCGGGTCCCCGGTCTGTTTCCCTGGGTGCATTGTCTTGTATAATGCCTCCCTCAAACTGGCACCCTCTATCTTGTGCCAGTTCCGTACCATCCTCCAAACTGGAGGTAGGAGGTTTGGTCGACTGGGCACAGGGATCTCAAAACTGATCAGATAATGATCGGACCAGCTGCATGGTCTACACTCTGTCAGTAGTACAGCGGGAGATGTAGTCCAAATGAGGTCTAAAGTATGACCCTTCTCGTGAGTGGGGATCTCCACAATTTGTTTCAACCCCAGCATGGTCATATCCTCTCCAAACCTGCTGGTCACGTGTTCTCTTGGTGCCTGATCCCAGTGGTAGTTAAAGTCCCCCATTACTAAAATCTGTTGGTATCTAGAGTATAGATCACTAACCACTTCATTGAACAGATCATTAAACAAAGGTGTTGACCGAGGTGGACGGTATACTACTACCACTATCAGGCAAGAAGATTTTAACCCAATTTTAATCCCCAGGACCTCTGCCCCATCCAGGCTCTCTTCTACTATCTTCTCAGTGGTCAGGACCCTGTGGCAAAATACTGTTACTCCCCCCCTCTTTTCTTCCCCTGTCGATTGTATGTCAGGACATCATAATCTGGGGGAAGAGAGGCCACTATATCGGGACCTGAGGCATCCTCTAACCACGTTTCCGTTAGTGCAAGGATATCTAGCTCCTTCTCCTGGAGCAACGTAAACATTTCCAGATTGTGCTTCTGAAGGGACTGAGTGTCCAACAAAGCGGCCCTTAAGCTAAAGGGATCATCCAACCCCACACCTTTAGCCCTCTGAGCCTGAGTGCAACTCTTCTCTGGCTCCCCCTTACCAACTAACAGGTTGTCTGATAGAAGCCTCTCTTCTAATGCTACCGGAAGGGCAGGCGTGTGAGTATACCTTTCAATTCTCGGAGTTCCTCCATGGAGTAGATCAGTTTTTGACCAGGGGTCCTGGCCCCTGGACCCGGTCTGGCGTGGATGGGCTTGCCTTAGGTGCGGCTTCGGCGCGCCAGCGGCGCGTCCGCGCTGCGCCCCTGTTTATAGGCATGCACCTGGAGCGCGGCAGTGAGGAAGTGACGTTGCTCTTCGCGCCTAGCATACAGAGAATACAGAGGGACCGACCGGAACTGCCAGTCACCTGTCTCTGGTGAGTTACCACCAATCAGATTCAAATTCAAATAGTACAGTCACAGATATTAGCACATAAAGTCAATTAAAACAAGTTAAAGGAACGTAGCAGCAAATCGTTCGTTTAAAATGCCCCCGTTTAAAAAGCCCCCATTAATGTGCAAAATAGCAACATAGCAGCAAGTCGTTCGTTTGAAATGCCCCCGTTAAAAATGCCCCCATTAATGTGCAGAATAGCAACGAAAGGATCTAGTACCAGGTTTGGGCCAACTGCGTCCGCGCAGTGCCCCTGTTTATATGCATGCAAATGACTACCTGGAGCGCGTCAGTGAGGAAGTGATGTTGCTCTTCGCGCCTAGCGTACGGAGAATACAGAGGGACCGACCGGAACTGCCAGTCACCTCTCTCCGGTGAGTTACCACCAATCAGATTCAAATTCAAATAGCACAGTCACAGATATTAGCACATAAAATCAATTAAAACAAGTTAAAGGAACGTAGCAGCAAATCGTTCGTTTAAAATGCCCCCGTTTAAAAAGCCCCCATTAATGTGCAAAATAGCAACATAGCAGCAATCGTTCGTTTGAAATGCCCCCGTTTAAAATGCCCCCATTAATGTGCAGAATAGCAACAAAAGGATCTAGTACCAGGTTCTCTCCGGTGAGTTACCACCAATCAGATTCAGGAAGAGCTAAGACTTGCAGCTGACAAGAAGAAATTGTCAGCACTGATCCTATTGGATCTTTCAGCCGCGTTCGACAAGGTGAACCATGCTCAGCTGTTGACCCGTGTTTGGTGGCTTGTAGTTACTGGCGTCGTCTTCCAATGGATTGCTTCCTTCCTGAAGGATCGGTCACAAAAAGTCCAACTAGGGGAATGTATGTCCAGGAAAGGCGCTTTGCCATGTGGGGTCCCGCAGGGCTCTGCGTTGTCCCCCCTGCTCTTTAACATCTGTCTCCAGCCACTGGTGGAAGCACTGGCAACACTTGAATGTCAGGTGTTCAACTATGCCGACGACACGCAACTAATCGTGCGGATCGACAGCTCTACACAGGCACAGTCCAATGTGCAGAACATTCTTCGGTTCACTATGAACTGGATGACCATCAACTCATTGAAAGTAAATCCTGACAAGACGGAGGTGCTAGCTATCACCGCAGGGGCCAACCCCTGGTCCAATTCCTTCTGGCCACAAGAGCTAGACACTACTCCGATACCGGTACCAGTTGTGACGAGCTTGGGTATCAGGCTGGACACCAAGTTGACACTGAACAATCAGGTGACCGCTGTGGTGGGGAATTGTGTGGGCCTTATGAGGCAACTCCAGAAACTTGTACCCCTGTTGTCATTTTCCACAATGCGTAGTGTCGGCACTAATTGTGTCGCGTTTGGATACGGTAACGCAGTATACATCGGGCTACCTGACAAACTATTAAGGAAACTTCAGGTGGTTATGAATGACGCAGCAAGACTGATTTTCGAACTTCAGAGAAGAGCACGTGCCACACCTCTGCTACAACAACTACATTGGCTCCCAATTAAGCAGAGGGTTAGGTTTAAGGGCCTGTGCATCGCACATAAAGTCCTGCATGGAGCAGCACCTGGTTATATCAAGGACCGTTTGAAGAACTATGTGCCAGGCCGATGCCTCCGATCGTCTGAGGCAAGTCTGTTGGCATGCCCACGTTTTGATAAAGTCACCTTGGGGGGCGAGCCTTTTCAGTTGTGATTCCCCAGCTTTGGAACAAGCTACCGGAGAGCTTGCGCAGGGAAGCCACCCTACTCCCGTATAGGAGGAAACTTAAGACCATTCTGTTTACTCAGGCATTTGGATAAGCTTACCCAGACTCACCGAGCTCCGGAAGGCGTGCCCTGGTTCCTAGGTTTATGGTCCTTTCACAAGCGCTTAGAGACCATTGGTGATTTGGCGCTATATAAATAGAAATTAACATAACATAACATTACATTATGCATACTAGTGCAGAGAGTGCTTTTGGAGTCTCACTACCAGCATGTAAAATCAGTTTGTCAAGTTTTAAATGTATGTTTTAGTACATATAGCTGACCTGTGACATATGCTGTAGGTATGTCTTAAACTATGGTTCTTTCTGCTTAAAAGAGTTAGACTTGTACATTTCAGTTTTTGTAACTTAGTCATTATGTGGACACTGTTATGCCAAGCACTATATAGAGTATACCAGTTATAATGCAACTGACATACATGTTTCAAAACTGTATAGAGTGTTACTGACCCACTCATGGATCAACAGAAGCAGTTATAAATCCATTAAGATACTCAGAAAGCTGATACATATCTACTGGTATGAAAACCAGTTGCAGATATGTTTTGTAATTCGTGATACAGGAACCGAGGTATTCATTTAGCTTTGTATGTTCAAATTTCTAGGGCTTTCAAAACAGACAGTCAAATACTGGTACATTTGTTTAAACATGTTATGGGACTGCTAGCTAGGCCATAGGTCAGGGTGCTTGTGGTTAAAATGTAAGATATATTTTGTGAAGTTTGAGTGAGCTATATGTGCTTATAAAAATGCTTCTACTCAAGTATACATTCAGTGTGCCATCCACAGTCAAATCTGACTTACCTAAGTAGAAACCTAGGCATTATGTATTTAGTGATGTATAGTTGACCTGTGCATGCAGTTTTACTGTTAGGGTTGTCTTCTTACTTTAAAAAACTCTACACAAGGTGTAAATGTCTGTTGTAGAACATATATACTAACTAACGGTGTAGCTAGGCCGTAGTGCAGGGAGCTATATGCTTAAAAAGTAACACATGTACTCTGAAGATTCACTGACGTATTTGCAGTCCTAAAGACCCATGTTTCCAATTATACATGCACTATGCTATCCAGACTTCAATCTGATAGAGCTATATAGAAAAGCACAGACACACTAAAATACCCAGCATGCAGCCCTTACAGACAGATTTAGACAATCATACAGGTTACAAAGAGAGGCAGTTGTTTACAAACAAAGTTACATACACATGAAATCACAGCCCCAGATATCTGGTAATGAACTGACACTTTCATGAATTACATGCACAGAAGTAGCCCTTGCATCTTGTTTTGAGCCTTGTACAGTATAGCGTTTTGATGGAGTTTTACTGCTAGGCCAATCTTCATATTTTAAACTCATACACAAGGCATAAACTGGTCTTCTACCACTTATAAGTCAGCACTGAGGTAGGCTGTACCTATGCCGAAGGGCAGGCTGGTATGTGCTTAAAAGGCAACAGATGTACTCTGAAGATTGACTGAGGTATATGTGTTCATACATACTCATATGTCCCATTAAACATCCAATTTGCTTACCAGAGTTTAATCTGACAACCTTAGTAGGAAAGCAGACAGGCACTAAAACACACACTGACATACTCACAGAAGCATCTAGAGATTCACTGATATAGATAGGCACAAATGATATCTATGAAGTGCTAATAAAGGCAGTTGCCATTTTTACAGACTTTTCCTTCTATCAGAAGCTTCTATTTTAAAAGATTTCGGACAGGAAAATGACTCTAAACACACTTATTTTAGTTCCAAAAGTGAAAATTCACTTCCAACAGTCATTTACAGTCAAAAGATTAAACATTCAAAAATCACCATTACAGACCATCTGGAGAAAGTTCGTAAGGTCCGGGGTCATCAATTTTCTCAGAAAATGCATTTTTTGGATTGCACAAAAAATGATTCAGAATGTCAATTGGATCGTGCCTCATGTTGAATAAACACTTTTTAATGCCTTACAGTGACCAAAATTACCATTTTTACAGACTTTTCCTCCTACTCAGAAGCTTCTATTTTGACCGATTTTGGGCAGGAAAATTACTCTCAACACACTTATTTCAGTTCCAAAAGTGATAGTTCACATCCAACAGTCATTTACAGTCAAAAGATTAAACATTCAAAACTCACCATTACTGAACATCTGGAGAAGGTTTGTAAGGTCCGGGGTCATCGTTTTTCAACAGAAAATGGATTTTTTTGACTGTACAGAAAGTGATTCAAAATGTCAATTGGATCGTGCCTCATGTTGAAAACTCACTTTTTAATGCCTCATAGTGACCAAAATTGCCATTTTTACAGACTTTTCCTCCTATCAGAAGCTTCTATTTTAAAAGATTTCGGACAGGAAAATGACTCTAAACTCACTTATTTTAGTTCCAAAAGTGAAATTCACATCCAATAGTCATTTAAAGTCAAAAGATTAAACATTCAAAAATCACCATTACAGACCATCTGGAGAAAGTTCGTGAGGTCCAGGGTCATCGTTTTTCATCAGAAAATGCATTTTAAGGACTGTACAAAAAATGATTCAAAATGTCAATTGGATCAAACCTGATGTTGAATAACCACTTTTTAAAGCCTCAGAGTGCCTAAAATTGCCACTTTAACAGACTTTTCCTCCTACTCAAAAGCTTCCATTTTGAACGATTTTGGGAAGGAAAATGACTCTAAACACACTTATTTTAGGAGCAAAGGTGATAGTTCACATCCATCAGTCATTTACAGTCAAAAGATTAAACATTCAAAAATCACAATTACTGTCCAGCTGTAGCAAGTTCGTAAGGACCGGGGTCATCATTTTTCATCAGAAAATTTATTTTTTGGACTGTACAAAAATGATTAAGAATGTTAATTAGATCGTGCCTCATGTTGAATAACCACTTTTTAAAAGCCTCACAGTGCCCAAAATTACCATTTTTACAGACTTTTCCTCCTACTCAGTATCTTCCATTTTGAACGTTTTCGTGAAGGAAAATGACTCTAAACACACTTATTTTAGTTCCAAAAGTGATAATTCACACCTGTTGGACTTGGCCCTTTTTGCAGGGTCATCCCTAAACTTTTTGCCTTTCTCCTAGCCTTTTTTCTGACATGGTGTTGGTGGTTTTAGGACTCTGGGCGCTTTAGCACTGCTGTCCAGTGTAAAGTGCGTGTGCTCTCTGTGACAAATATGGTAAGATTGGTCTACACCTGTTTGGCCTATTTAATTTACCTGTCAGTCCCTTGTAAAGTGGTATCCCATATACCCGGGGCTGGTAAATTAATTGCTACTGGTGGGCTTGCAGCGCTGATTGCGCCATCCACCAAAGTAGCCTTTCAAACCTATCTCAGGCCTCTGCCATTGCAGGGCCTGTGCGCGCAGTGTTACTGCCGCTGTGACGTGGCACCTAAAGTGTGTGCCATGTCTGTGACCCCCCTTTTACTGCATGTCAGTCACCCCTAAGGTAGGCACTCGCTAGCCCTATGGGCAGGGTGCATTGTAGGTAAAAGATAGGACATGTACCTTAAGTGTGTGACATGTCCTGGTAGTGACAAACAGCCATTTTGGTTTCTCACTACTGTGGGGCTGCCCTCCCATAGGAATGCATTGGAGATTCCCTGATAAGTGTTTCAGTGGTAATTCCTGATATGAGAGGCGCAGCGTGGTCAAGTTTGGTATGTTTGAAATAGTAATAATAAATGCTACGCAATGGTGTGCGCAGATTTATTATAACTATTTTAGAAATGCCACTTTTAGAAGTTGGCATTTCTGTCTGCTATGTGTCTGCCTGCATGATGTGAATTGCATGTCTGGCTTTTGAGTGACAGGGGCTGGGAGGTGTGTGTGGCTCCAGGAGGGGCAGGGTGAGTCAGCACTAGGCTGAATAGGACAGCTACATTTGGAGTAGTGGGAGGAGTAGTCCCCTGACCCTGAATAGGATTGTGCCTGCCCTGTACAATGCTGGCTCCGCCCTCTGTGGTGTGTCTGATCACCGAGCCCCCACCTGACAAAGGGGAAGAGGAGCCTGGTAAACAGAGTGCTCCAATTCCCCCCTGAACCAGTTTTGGCTGGTTCCCCCAAGCCCCTGTGCCAGCGCAGACAAAGGAGGAATGTAATATAAATGTAGGAGCTGTGACCCCCATGTGTTGTGCTGTTCCTGGACTGCTGGGGCTTGCTGCTGCTGGGGCCCAGGAGAAACCACCATGGGGGCTTGCCTCCCTGCTGGAGGGCCCTGTGTGCTGGCCTCCCTGGGCCCAGCCTTGTGCCCCTAGAACTTTCCCCTGGATTTTGGGACTCTAGCGCCTTGAGAGCGCTTTACTTTTCTTCTAGAGTGAGGAGCTGGCGGCATGCAGCGCGCTGCTGCAGTGATTATAGAGGGAATCCCGATGTGGGTATTCCCCCGAGCTGCCGGTGGGAGCGGGTGCCCACCCCGCATTTTGTGTTTACTAGCGGGTGCCCACCCCGCATTTATGCTGCTTAGCGGGTGCCCACCCCGCATTGCACCACAAGAAAATCACCGCCGAGGCCGGGCCGGACCGGTAGTCAGGCAAAGCTGCCTGGCCATGGGCAGAGTTGCGGCCAAGAGGAAGTACCCGCTGGAAGTGAGGCAAGAGGAAGCCTCGTGTTGGGCCGGACTGCTGCCACAGAAGAGAAGCCAGGCAGGAGCCTATCCAGTGCTGGCAAACGCACCGCCACGGTGAAATGGAAGTCAGGCACTGAAGGCCTGGCTGGAGGCGGGGCTCTTGGTGCCGAGGAAGGCCCCTCAGGTGCCGCGATGAGATCGAGGCAGATCGGGAGAGGTCCGGTAGCGGGATCCGGCCAAGGCACAATGTTGGTCCTGCCTTCACCCTGAGACTGGAGGAGGCAGAGAGAGCAGCGACGAAGACCCCGTTGAGTGGGGACAGTCTGCTGTTTTAACAAAGTCCCGGAGTAGGCCTTGGGGGCCATTTGTTAAGAGTCCCGGAGTGGTGCCAGGCCCCTTTTCTCACAGCTGCCCCGCCGGCCAGTGGGCAGCTGCAATGTTTGGTAATTAGGTGAGCGAGGCTCCGTGAGGCACATTGTCGGTGCCTGGAGCCGGGTTGGTGCTCGCGAGCCACTAGTAGTGCCAGAGTCGGTTCTGTTTCCTCAGCTGTGCCGCTGTAGCGGGCAGCTGCAATGTTAGGGGCATTTTGATAGAAGTCCCTGAGTGGGACAGGAGAGGCACAGTGGTGCCAGGCCTTGTTGGTTATTCACAGTTGCCCCGCTTGACAGTGGGCAGCTGTAACGATTTGGCTTAATTGTTTATAGAGTCCCAGTCGGGCTCCCAGGGCACAGTCGGTGCCAGTGCCTAATTTCCTTCACAGCTGCATGGCAATTAGTGGCAGCTGCCATGTTTAGGCCTGCGCAATTGCGCACTTGTGGGATTCTGCTGCATTGGCAGCCAGCCCTGACATTTTGGGACAGAGGGCATTTAAGACCCAGCGAAAGGCCAGTTGGCCAGGGGGTCAGTTCTATGTTGGTAGGGCTCAAGGCCCTGCTGTGAAACCAATGCATAATGTGTTTATGCTGGTGAGGCCTAATGCGTAATGTGTTTATGCTAATGAGGTTTGGGCCTAATGTGGTTATGCCTAATGTCATGCTATGATATGTTAGGATGGTGTCTAATGCTAATGTGATAATGCTTAGGTCATTATGGTGCCAGTAGTTACTGGTTGTGTTTTGCATTTACTTACCTGTTCTGATGGTTCTGACCGTGGCCCGATTGGCCTGGTCCTGTATATAATCCCCTGTGAATACTGCCTAGTGCCAGTTGGCACAGTGTATATTGTGTGATTATGTTCCTAATGTGTTTATGATAATACAAAGGCTATTTTTGATATAACCTTGTGTGGAGTTTCTTTTGTGGTGTGCCTAGTGTGTTGCTGCTGGGTGTGTGTTGCGCAAACGCTTTACACATTGCCTCTGGGATAAGCTTGACTGCTCGTGCCAAGCTACCAAGGGGGTGAGCAGGGGTTATCTTCAGCGTGTAACTCCCTTGCCCTGAATAGAGTGGTGGTTTCTGCCTGGCTTTGGCGCAAGCCCTAGCCAACCAGAAATCCCATTTCTAACAACACCCAACAGTAATTTACAGTCAATAGATTAAATATTCAAAAATCAACATTACTGACCATCTGGGGAAAGTTCATAATGTCCGTGTCATCTTTTTTCATCAGAAAATGCATTTTTTGGACTGTACAAAAAAAGATTCACTATGTCAATTGGATCGTGCCTCATGTTGAATAACCACTTTTTAAAGCCTCACAGTGACCAAAATTGCCATTTTTACAGACTTTTCCTACATCAGAAGCTTCTGTTTTGAAGGATTTCAGGCAGGCAAATGATTCTAAACACACTGATTTTAGTTCCAAAAGTGATAATTCACATCCAACAGTCATTTACAGTCAAAAGATTAAATGCTCAAATATCACCATTATTGACCATATAGGTAAAGTTCGTAAGGTCAGGGGGCATCGTTTTTCATCAAAAAATGCATTTTTTGCCCTATACAAAAATGATTCAAAATGTCAATTGGATCGTGCCTCATATTGAATAACCACTTTTTAAAGCCTCACAGTGACCAAAATTGCCATTTTTACAGACTTTTCCTCCTATCAGAAGCTTCTATTTAGACCGATTTCAGGCAGGAAAATGACTCTAATCACACTTATTGTAGTTCCAAAACTTATAACTCACATCCAACAGTCATTTACAGTCAAAGATTAAACATTAAAAAATCACCGTCACTGACCTTCTGGGAAAAATTTGTACGGTCCGGTGTCATTGTTTTTCATCAGAAAATTGATTTTTTGAACTGCACAAAAATGATTCTGAAAGTTAATTAGATCGTGCCTCATGTTGAATAACCACTTTTTTAAAGCCTCACAGTGACCAAAATTCCCATTTTTAGAGACTTTTCCTCCTACTCAGATGATTCTATTTTGACCGATTTCGGGCAGGAAAATAACTGTAAACACACTTATTTTAGTTCCAAAAGTGATTATTCACACCCAACAGTCATTTACAGTCAAAAGATTAAACATTAAAAAATCACCAATACTGACCATCTGGAGAAAGTTCGTAAAGGTCCAGTGTCATTGTTTTTCATCAGAAAATTGATTTTTTGGACTGTACAAAAAATGAATCAAAACGTCAATTGGATCGTGCCTCTTGTTGAATAACCACATTGTAAAGCATCAGAGTGACAAAACTGCCATTTTTACAGACTTTTCCTACATCAGAAGCTTCTATTTTGAAGGATTTCAGACAGGAAAATGATTCTAAACACACTAATTTTAGTTCCAAAAGTGATAATATAATTCACATCCAACAGTCATTTACAGTCAAAAAATTAAATGCTCAAATATCACCATTATTGACCATCTGGGTAAAGTTCGTAAGGTCCGGGGTCATTGTTTTTCATCAGAAAATGCATTTTTTTGGACCTAACAAAAAATGATTCAAAATGTCAATTGGATTGTGCCTCATGTTGAATAACCACTTTTTAAAGCCTCACAGTGACCAAAATTGCCATTTTTTAAGACTTTTCCTCATATCAGAAGATTCTATTTATACCGATTTCAGGCAGGAAAATGACTCTAATCACACTTATTTTAGTTTCAAAACTTATAACTCACATCCAACAGTCATTTACAGTCAAAGATTAAACATTAAAAAACTCACCATTACTGACCTTCCGGAGAAAGTTTGTAAGGTCTGATGTTGAACTGCACAAAAATGATTCAGAAAGTTAATTAGATCGTGCCTCATGTTGAATAACTACTTTTTAAATGCCTCACAGTGACCAAAATGGCCATTTTTACAGACTTTTCCTCCTACTCAGAAGCTTCTATTTTGACAAATTTCAGTCAGGAAAATGACTCTAAACACACCTATTTTAGTTCCAAAAGTGATAATTCACATGCAATAGTCATTTACAGTCAAAAGATTAGAACATTAAAAAATCACCATTACTGATCATCTGGAGAACGTTTGACAGGTCCTGGGTCAGTGTTTTTCATCAGAAAATTGTTTTTGGGACTGTACAAAAAAGGATTCAAAATGTCAATTGGATCGTGCCTCATGTTGAATAACCTCTTTTTAAAGCCTTACAGTGACCAAAATTGCCATTTTTGCAGACTTTTTTTCCTACCCAGAAGCTTCTGTTTTGACCAACTTCGGCCAGGAAAATAACTCTAAACACACTTATTTTACTTTCAAAATTGATAATTCACATGCAATAGTCATTTACAGTCAAAAGATGAAACATTAAAAAATCACCATTAATGACCATCTGGAGAACATTTGACAGGTCCTGGGTCATCGTTTTTCACCAGAAAATTTATTTTTTGGACTGCACAAAAAATGATTCAAAATGTCAATTGGATCATGCCTCATGTTGAATTACCACTGTTTAAAGCCTCACAGTGACTAAAATTGCCATTTTTACAGACTTTTCCTCCTACTCAGAAGCTTCTGTTTTGACCAATTTCTGCAGGAAAATGACTCTAAACACACTTATTTGGGTACCAAAAGTGATAGTTCACATGCAATAGTAATTTACGGTCAAAAGATTAAACATTCAAAAATCACCATTACTGATCATCTGGAGAATGTTTGATAGGTCCTGGGTCATCGTTTTGTATCAGAAAATGGATTTTTTGGACTGTACAAAAAATGATTCAAAATGTGGAATGAATCATGCCTCATGTTGAATCACCACTGTTTAAAACCTCACAGTGACCAAAATTGCCAATTTTACAGACTTTTCCTCCTACTCAGAAGCTTCTGTTTTGACCAATTTCGTGCAGGAAAATGACTCTAATCACACTTATTTTAGTTAAAAAGGTGATAATTCACATCCAGCAGCCATTTACAGTCAAAAGATTAGAACATTAAAAAATCACCATTACTGATCATCTGGAGAATGTTTGATAGGTCCTGGGTCATCGTTCTTCATCAGAAAATTGATTTTTTGGACTGCACAAAAAAGATTCAAAATGTCAATTGGATCGTGCCTCATGTTGAATAACCTCTTTTTAAAGCCTCACAGTGACCAAAATTGCCATTTTTACAGACTTTTCCTCCTACTCAGAAGCTTCTATTTTGACATATTTCAGGCAGGAAAATTACTCTAAACAAAATTATTGTGGTTCCAAAAGTGATAGTTCACATGCAATAGTCACTTACAGTAAAAAGATTAAACATTCAAAAATCACTATTACTGACCATCTGGAGAAAGTTCGACAGGTCCGGGGTCATCGATTTTTATCAGAAAATTGATTTTTTGGACTGTACAAAAAATGATTCCGAATGTCAATTGGGTCAAGCCTCATGTTGAATAACCTCTTTTAAAGCCTCAAAGTGACCAAAATTGCCATTTTTACAGATGTTTCCTCCTACTCAGAAGCTTATATTTTGACTCATTTTGGGCAGGAAAATGACTCTAAACACACTTATTTTAGTTCAAATAGTGATAATTCACATCCAACAGTCATTTACAGTCAAAAGATTAAACATTTAAAAATCACCATTACTGATCATCTGGAGAACGTTTGACAGGTCATTATTTTTCATCAGAAAATTGGTTTTTTGGACTGTACAAAAAATGATTTAAAATGTCAATTGGACCATTCCACAAGTTGAATAACCACTTTTTATATCCTCACAGTGAACAAAATTGCCATTTTTATAGACTTTTCTCCTACTCAAAAGCTTCTGTTTTGATCAATTTTGGCCACAAAAATGACTCTAAACACACTTATTCTAGTTCCAAAAGTGATAATTCAGATGCAATAGTCATTTACAATCAAAAGATTAAACATTAAAAAATCACCATTACTGATCATCTGGAGAACGTTTGACAGGTCCTGGGTCATTGTTTTTCATCAGAAAATAGTTTTTTTGGACTGTACAAAAATTATTCAAAATGTCAATTGGATCATGCCACATGTTGAATAACAACTTTTTATAGCCTCACAGTGACCAAAATTGCCATTTTTGTAGACTTTTCTTCTACTCAGAAGCTTCTGTTTTGACCAATTTCAGGCAGGAAAATGACTCTAAACACACTTATTTTTGTTCCAAAAGTGATAATTCACATGCAATAGTCATTTACTGTAAAAAGATTAAACATTAAAAAATCACCATTACTGACCATCTGGAGAAAGTTCGATAGGTCCAGGGTCATCGTTTTTCATCATATAATTGATTTTTTGAACTACACAAAAAATGATTCAAAATGTCAATTGGATCGTGCCTAATGTTGAATAACCACTTTTTAAAGCTTCACAGTGACCAAAATTGCTATTTTTACAAACTTTTCCTCCTACTCAGAAACTTCTATTTTGACCAATTTCAGGCAGGAAAATGCCTCTAAACACACTTATTTTAGTTCCAAACGTGATAGTTCACATGCATTAGTCATTTACAGTCAAAAGATTAAACATTAAAAAATCACCATTACTGCCCATCTGGGGAAAGTTCAACAGCTCCGGGGTCATCGTTTTTCATCAGAAAATTTATTTTTGGGACTGTACAAAAAATGATTCAAAATGTCAATTGAATCGTGCCTCATGTTGAATAACAACTTTTTAAAGCCTCACAGTGACCAAAATTGTCATTTTTACAGACTTTTCCTCCTGATCAGAAACTTCTATTTTGACCAATTTTGGGCAGGAAAATGACTCTAAACAACGTTATTTTAGTTCCAAAAGTGATAATACACATGCAATAGTCATTTAGAGTCAACAGATTAAACATTACAAAATCACTATTACTCACCATCTTGAGAAAGTTCAACAGTTCCGGGGTCATCGTTTTCATCAGAAAATTTATTTTTTGGACTGTATAAAAAATGATTGAAAATGTTAATTGGATCATGCCTCATGTTGAATAACAACTTTTTAAAGCCTCACAGTTACCAAATTGCCATTTTTACAGACTTTTCCTCCTACACAGAAGCTTCTATTTTGACCAATTTCGGGGAGGAAAATGCCTCTAAACACACTTATTTTAGTTCCAGAAGTGATAATTCACATGCAATAGTCATTTACAGTCAAAAGATTAAACATTACAAAATAACCATTACTGACCATCTGGAGAAAGTTCGACAGGTCCGGGGTGATCGATTTTCATCAGAAAACTTTTTTTGGACTGTTCAAAAAATGTTTTAAAATGTCAATTGGAACATGCCTCATGTTGATCAACCACTTTTAAAGCCTCACAGTGACCAAAATTGTCATTTTTACAGACTTTTCCTCCTAATCAGAAACTTCTATTTTGACCAATTTTGGGCAGGAAAATGACTATAAACAAACTTATTTTAGTTCCAAAAGTGATAATAAACATGTAATAGTCATTTAGAGTCAAAAGATTAAACATTAAAAAATCACTATTACTGACCATCTGGAGAAAGTTCAACAGGTCCGGTGTAGTGCAGTTCCTATTTCCCTAATAGGCTCTGCGCATTGGAATAATATAACCTACAGGTTTGACATAGGACTAAGGTCGGTATGTCCCTATCGATTATATTAAACTTAATTACCTGTGCCAGCTAGCTCAGAGGCCACTAGAAACTCCTTGAGAACAAGAAGGGAGTAGTTTCTGGCAACCGAAAAACATGACAACTTTTGTTTCCCCTTAGAATCGGAACACGTCTCAGAATCGTGGAAACAATAGATAACAGTTTCACTCATCAATCGTGCATGCTTAGTTTCTACAGAGTTACACAGAAAGGAAAGACGGGCGTTTCAATAAAAGGGTTTATTGAACAGTCTTGTTTCTCGTGTAAGAGATATGTGCTGTTATGATCACAAGACAGTATGCAAGATAAATAATGTACAGTGTAAGCAGTAGAAATAAATAATACTGCGCTAGCATTATCTTTTAGCATATATTCACGTACATAAATAACATGAGCTAAAAATGCGAGTACTCATACGATGCGTCCCTAAACTAGTTCTACCCCAATGTACCTAACCTAAGTGTGGTGCAAGGTAAGAAGTAGGTGAAGTATTCTCTAGTATGATATACTAAGAGTCTAGTATGCCAAGAGTCCCTCTAGGTTCTAGTCAGCTCCATACCTTGAGAATGAGAGAGGTGGGAATCTCCTGCCGGGTCTGAAACTCTAACACCCCGCGAAGGGAGTTAGAACATTGGAAGCTGGATTCGTCTGCATGCAGGAATGACAGCGTCTTCTCAGTGCGTCACGCCGGGATACGGGCTCCTCTGAAGTCGAGGTCTCCTCTAACTTGCTTGGGCAAGGGAAGGTATATTTATACCTGGTAGGTGTTGTGGAATGTTAGCATTGACGTGAAGTCGGACAGAGGAAGACGTCAGGAATGACCCCTTAAGGTATAACGGTTCATACATAATAGATGAGTTCTTGGAGAAATCAATAGTCCTGTGCTAGGGGAACTCCCGAAGCTTAAGGGTCTGGTTTCTAAGAACTCGTTGTGACGTTAGGGTGGACGGATGTCGGTGACCATGCCTGTATTTGGAGTGCACGGTTAATGCCTAAATAAGGACATGGATTCTATGCCTATATAAGGGCAATGCGAATTGTGCCTATATAAGGACATGATTAAGGAAAACCTATATACGGACCCCTAAAACGGAATACAACACCCACTCCATCTTCGAGTGAACGATAATACTAAATGCTAAACATTTAAAATGCTAGACATAAAATTGAGTACCACATATTGCTAAAAACATTTCTAAAAAAACATTTTAAAAGAAGCTCAAAACTGTTGAAATGCAATAGGTACTGTACATTTAAAGCATTGATTGCATTCTAAGTATGTAACGGAAGTAAAATGCAACTTAAATGAAAACAGAAATATATACATATGACGAAATGGTCGATAAGTTCTATAAATCAAGCCATCGCATATCATGGAAGTAAATGAAATGTTAGACAAATAAGGTGACAATGTGTCCCTGGAAGTATTCAAAGAAGTCCGTTTTATAAGACTAGTTCTACTGTAAGCAGATTGTTCATTTTGCCATGTCATTTCAAAAATTTAAAAAGAAAAAGTTCAATTTCTGGGAAAAGTTCCAAGTTTTGAAAATATGAAGGCCAAATATCATTGTTGCCCTGGTACACTGTGAGCCGAATCAAAATCAGTGTAGGGGTCTGGCGTAAACATTAGATCATCTATGTCCGTAGCCAAAATATCATCCACCGAAGTCAGAGACATTTGGAACACCTCGTTCAGAAGGTTAATTGCACAAAGATGAGAAACATCGCCTTCAGCAGAAGAAGCAATGTTCATGTCCGTTGTTACCTGTGTGCCTGTTGATCCATCTCGTACCTCAGCAGCAGCCGGAAGCGTCTGTGAGATCTCAATGAATGCCGTCATCAGGATTGGTAGCCTCTGGGGACAACACACAGCATGGGCCGTTATCGGGTCCAGCAGAGTATCGACATCCGTTGGCATGACTGATGGGAGTGTTAGACATGTAATACAACAAGGAGGGGTGGGAGAGCGAGGAAAAGTCAAGGGACGTCCCTTTCCCCAAATTCGATATATAAACAATGTGGACGTACCCACTGTAGAAACAAAGAATTGGGACTCACTGTGCTAATAGCAGTGTCGCACAACCCTTAGGTTTTGTTAAAAGACCCCTCACACACCAACCTAGGTGGTGTCATGCTTCATCAAGGGGGGCCCAACCGGGTGGCCTAATGCCGCCCGGTTGTGCTACAACGCCTGATTACAGCGGAGCTGGTGTGGTGTAATAATGTGATGTGAGATGTGAAAGTTTAAAAATATCTCTGGGAATCCTTGCCAGTTGTATTTAATTGTGGCGGCCCAGGATATATTAAAATCCGAAGGCGCAACTAATAAAGTTACTTGAAACTCATAGTTGTCTGTGATGGGTCTACATGTTTCAGCCCCTTAAAGAAAATAGAGGGGGCTTTCATCAGGACCAGGTGAGAAAAAGGTGAGTGAGTGGCAAAATATAGCCACGTGAATGGTAAAAAATCACAACGCACACGCTAGGGTGAGTTGGAGGGAGTCGATACTTACGACCCCACTGGAAATAACACTCAATTTAAGTGTCTAGCAGGACAATCAGGGCCCGGGAGGGGAATCGTCTATAGTCACACTTTCATCAAGACCGGAATCCCGCTACGACCTATTGCGGACTCCCGTGGTCCCGGCTGCTCAAAGCCTAACACGCATTCTTCACCGCAAAACAGGCAGCGTAGAACAGGTAAGATGCAATCTTGCCAGATTGGTCTGAATGACAGGAACCACGGTGTATTAAGTTCCCGTAGA